>CCAG010006316.1:0-10130 GCA_001077435.1 Glossina morsitans morsitans
AAAAAAAAAAAACAAAAAAAAAAAAAAAAAAAAAAAAACAAAAAATTAAAAAAAAAAAGAAAAAATAGTTTTCACAACATTTTTTCAATCGTTGCTTAAGTGCATACTCTATGTTACGTACAGCAATGAACCATTTTAAAAAGGTAGTAAAGAGTTAATAAAAATTTTTGTTTGAATTTCAATATGAGCCAAGTTTATAGGGGGCATTTGTAACGAAATAATATTTTTTCCATATTACTTTTTTACATTGTTTTTTATTTATTTATTTATTTATTTATTTATTTTTTTTTTTTTTGTATTTCAACATTGGGCGAGTATTAGGTTTTGCATTCCGTTTGCAGCACTCGGAAATATCCCTGAAAGATCCCTTTAAAAGCATGTACTCGCCATCAGCGAAAGATCTCATCTGCCTGCTTCTGTCAAACACAAATTAAGAAAAGAAGGTAAACCTTCGCAAGTCTTCTTTTAGTCGACGACCATACATCAACTTTAAAGTAGGCGTAAGCTTACAATTATCATAGTAGAAAAAAATTGTAACTCCTAAGTCAAAGAGTCGCAAAAATTGAAATAAGAGAGTTAAGAGAGTTGTCATATATAGCGTTAATTAATGATCATGACTAATAGCTAAGTCTGGGAAATATAAGATGTGGTGTGGAACAAATCTATGGGAACTATCAAATTTCAGATAGAAAGTAGAGAGTATTTTTAATTGATTAGGGTGGAAAATGAGAAGGATCGGCTCGTCGGCACCGAACTAGTATAAAAGCAACAGTGACTTCCAAGCCGTAAGAGTCGCAGAAGTCGAAGTAGAAAGTTAGAAAGACTTGTCACAAATATTCTTAGTTAACGCGCTTAAAACCAACTCCAAAAACCATTGTTCCCAACTGCTAGAGGAGAAGCTACAACTTTCAAATGATAAAAGTAGTCAGCAATATTCATAGCTAATGAGCTCAAACCAAGTCCGAAATCCCTATTACCCACCCGGTAGGCACGAAGATACAACTTCCAAGTCATAAAACTATTCATAGTTGATGAGCTCAGAACAAGCCTGAAGACTACAGCCGTCATCATTCACCCGGTGTGGAAGGAACTGTGAACTCCAAATCATTAGCGTTGTGAAAATTAAATAAAAAGTTAAGACTTGTCATACGTATCACATCACGCAATAAGTCCATGGTATGGCATATATACGCCAACAATCAGGCCCTTATTTCTGGATAGTCCCAGTACTCAAACGAAGTTATGACATTCCGATCATTAGTTTACTCTAAATTATAAAACCAAATTCGAAAAATATCGTGATACTCTCTTCGCAATACTAGCGATAGGAGAAATTTTGTAATCCGATATTTGTGAACGGCATCGTTCCGACACCCTTCTTAAATATAAACCTGAATCTGAAACTTAAATCAAGAAAAGTATTCGGCCCTTCTGTCTACCTTAGAACTTTAGTTTTCATGCTTATAAGAAATCTTAACCTAGAACCTATTAATTATATTTTCTAAACCCAAACACAATCGATCAATTCTTAAGCCCATATTTAAAGAAATATTTTCCTGGCCTAAGGCGCCGCTCAGAGGTTAGGTAGATAAATATCAGCTATTCGCCTTAAGAAGTATATAGCTTTCCAATATTAAGCTAATTAAATTAAATAAGACCAGAGGACTAGAAAAATTCCGATTTAAAAAATATTTAACACTTATAAAAACAGTGACAACACTGTACGGTTAAAGTACAGTACTTTCTAATTAAATGAGTATTTAAATGATTTGTCGTATGTGTGACCTCGTTTCGTTGAGCGGAAAAAAAGTTATTGACACGCACTTGTTCGCTAGATATTTGGCAGGATTGCTATAGGTGTAGTACATGCAAGTTAAGTTTTCTTCGGCATCTTTTTCGCGAACAATAACAATAATGTAAACTTTACCTTGCCTCATTCTAACGGCACGTGATTGTAGGCTCATTATACCCAACATCACTTGGGGTACAATTGTATATCAAGTTTATGCGGATGTGTGCAACATTCAGAAGGTCTTGAGCTAAACCTACTTTTTATTATACCAATCGAGTCAAAAAATGATCATGAGCTAACTTTGGCTGTATGTCTGTCTGTCCGTCTTGGTTTCTTGTGTTTAACCTATAGGCCACAATTTTTGACATATTTTGATGCAATTTTGTATATTGAATTATTTTGACCCAAGGACTAAAGCCATCGACAATGGCTGGGATCGGTCCATTTTTTTGATCCCTCCCCATATAAAAACTTACTTTGAAAAGCCATTATATGAATAAAATTATACTAAACGAAGCAGTCTCAGCTTTTTAATGATCGGCCATGCCTCAATACAGTGTTTTGTTTGTTTACTTAAATATTCGATGAAGGCAGTTTTTTTCTTAATTATTTAAGGATCCAAGTCCTTATATTGTATTTGGAGAAGAAGTTCTCTGGAATCCATAATAATGCACCTGTAAAATTCAATGCAATGTATTTTTTTTTTAATTATAAACAATTAAGGAAAGAGTACTGTAATGCCGTTACCTGTAAACAGCGGTTGACATGTTGTGTGAATCAGCAAGTCAACAAACCAAAACACACATGGCGGGTTTTTTTTTTGTCCCGTTCAACCGTTAACTATCCGGTAAAAGTAAAATAACATTTGAAAGGCGTGAAGAAGATAAAAATTGAATTGAGAATAAATAAGTAAATCGACCATTTAGTTTAAATGCAGTCAATATGCTTGCTTACCATGGCAAGCATCGCAACAAGTACTTTAACGATTTATCAGGGATTGAAGAGATTATCGCTTCCTTTCTTTCATTATACATATATGTGTATTGTGTGTACAAATTCTTTTTCAATTATGTGCTTCTTCTAAAAATATTTAAAAATTATAGAAGTATGATACTAATCATGATTTATCTTCAGTATGTGCGTAATGTTAAAAGTGGAAATTAGCTCTACATCTGCTGAGGTAGATTTCTCTTTAAGAAGCAAGCGGACAGTATGAAGCTTTTGGAGGTTTATTTTTCGGAGATGACCACCTAGTTGGCTTTCTTCAGTCACTATCCCTTCATTTGCGATTTGACATTGTTCATATCCGAAAATATTGTATACATATACAATATTAATTCTATTAAATGATTTCGTTTATAAACAACGAACATTTATAGCGGTTCTAGGAAAACAAAGCGTAATGGGAGGGCTGCTTGGGTTTCTTTCTATTTGATCAGCCTCTAAACACCACATCTAATACAGGAGGACACGGTTATGGCTAGTAAGGAGGGGCCGAGAAAGAAGGAGTAAGATTCGACTATAGGTTATTATCAATTTACATTTACTCCCGATTTGACATCGTTCGTGTCCGAAAATATGATGATCAGCAACCAAAGGATAAGCCTAATACCGAGATGAGTGGAAAGGACTATCGGTAGAGGAAAGAAGAAACAGCGAATAATATACCAATTTATATTTTTCCCCATAGTCGTTTCTTGCGAACCTAGAATTACGCTAAACTTGCTTAGGAAAGAGAGGCGAAAGGGACTCGAAGTGCAACTCTATATACTATGGGCTAAGCGTGTGTTACCCATAACGTAACCATGGTAAAGTATACTTGGTCGTAGATATAATGAGCACTCCATAATCCATATACTTATGGATTAGGCTGTAGCCATTACCTTTCTCTTCCCTCGAAGCCTTCTGGTCCTCACATTTTGCAGGGCTAGTGGACATCTCCCATGTAATGGGTAACAAAGAACAAGAAAAGAGGTATTGCCTTCAAATTTGTCTTGTCTTTTACTTCACAATAGCCGTATTTCCCATCTATAGTAATCCCAAGCAAGTTTTAAAACTAACTTTGTACAAATATATCTCGCTCTTAGGTTCTTTATCTCCTCGTCCTATCGTCTTTAAATAAATTTAAGTTTCTTTCTAGTGCTTATTATACATCCCACTTAATCCCACTTCTAGAAGTGAATCGACTCAAATGATACTTACAGACATAATCGTAATATCGAATGAACAGTCACATACGAACTCGCTGATGGATTCGCAATCACATCTTGATTCTACTAATTTCTTAAATCATTTTTGGCTTTAATCTGCAGAGAATATTTCTTTAATCGTCTTTGGCATTAACATCCACATGACTTAATTATTAGTTCACAAGAACTTGACTCAGTTTATATCTTAATTTTGTCAACCTCAAATTTAATGAATAGAAGCACTGTGCCAGCATGACAATTTTCTAAGTGTTTTTGTACTTTTCTTTCTTCATATCATTTAATTGCTTTGGTAGGAAAAAATTATCAACTATTAAACAATATAATAATCATGTAGACTCTAATGGCTTATAATGTTGCCAAAATGCATTGCATTGCTATTACTCTTCTTGCACCCCAATAGTTGAAACTGTCTGTGGATATTTTATAACCCATTTATTCATGTAATTACTAAATAAAACAAAATAAAAAAAAAATACAAAAAAAAAAAAAGGAAAAGATAAAAACATAGTAAATAGGATGCCAGTCAGCACAAATAAATAATTTAAACAACTGTCTGTGCTGGCATCGTAATAAAACTAAAATAATGTCGATTTATTTATTCGTCTGCTCTTAACCCCAAAAACCAAAAATAGAGAAGAAACATTGATACCAGCAACGAAGGGCAGAACGACTATATTCAGTTTTTTTTTTTTTTTTTGTTTGTTTGTTCTCTCGAAATTTTTATTGGTTTAACTACAGATGTCCTTTTTGTGTTCTTTCTGTAAAAAAAAATATTAATTAGAAAAAACCAAGATTTATATATTGCTTGTATTTATTAATTATTAAAATAAGAAAATGATTAAAAATCTTGTTGAAAAAAAAAAGAACAAAAAAAAAAAAAACAGACGAAAAAATCATCATGAAACGATTCTCGAACTTTTAATTAGAAGCAAAGTACATCTTTTGGCATTTTTTTTACCATTTTTAAGTACAAGGGATTTTTTTTTTTATTATATAAACAGATTTTTTCAAGAAATTTTTAAATTAAAAGTCAAGAAAAACACTATAGTGTGTCGCGACTCACCATTAAGCACCCTATACTACCGTACAATCATTCTTACATTGGCTTTCCAAAATAAGACTTCGAACCGGTAGTGGTCGAAAAAGTCATCCGATCCGAGCCATTTTCAATGGTGGTCGGCCTTAGGACAAAACGTTGCGACGTCCAAAATTTCATAAAATTATATTAAAAATTGCGCTGAACACATACTGAATTGCGTTGAACACAAGAAAAGGAGGACGGACCGACAAGCGGACACATTGTCACACAAAATTTAGATCAATGCAGAAAATGATTCCAAATCGATCGGATTTTAAAAGATGGGCGGGCCAATCTTAAGTCCTGCTGTGTGTTGCATATATCCGCACAGCCTCGACATACCCTTGTACAACAAATGGTGTATGATGTAAATCACAACAAAAAAACTTATACTAATATATCTACTGAAGTATTTTAAGTAAAAAGAGGAATTTTATTGGCTTAGTCCATCTTATCTTAACACTCAACAAAAAAAAAAAAAAAAAAAAGCAAAGTGTAATTATGGTTGGCTGTGTTTAAAATAAAAAACTGAACTAAGAATTCCATAATCAATGAGTAAAACGCTCTGCATTCAATCATCATTAAGATTTCTGAGGAACTTGGATTATCATCTTAAATTCACTAATATCAAGTATATATACAATTTCATTTTCTATTGTTCCAAATTTCCTTTCGTTTATAATGAATCTGTTGAAAACTTCCCTTTTGTTTAACAACAACTGATGTTTTCTATCCTTTCACTTTTTCTTATACTTTAAGTTATTGTTAAAATCAACTTGGATAAGTCAACACATGCGTTTTTTTCTCGATACATATAAAAAAAATCGGCTAACAACTGAAAAATTGTCATTTTTCCAAATTTCTTCAAAAAAAAAAACAAAAACTCAAATCATTTATTAATATGCATAAGAAAGCAAGTAAAAAACTTATATATAAAAAAAAATTTGTTTCAAATGGAAGTGTGGCCATTTCTTTTCCCTAACCTCACTTATCATTCTGCTACTGGGTAAAATATTCCACTTAGGACAGCAAGCCAAATATTTTCTAAACATTTAACAATCAAGCATATCAAGATACTTAAGAGATAATTTATACAAAAAAGAAAACCCTTTTTAAATATCCTTTATTTTATATCCGACATCAGTTGCGGTACAGGGTATATTAAGTTAGTGCGTGTTGGCATGTAGCACGCAGGAGGGCTCAAGGTAGACCCCAATTTTATTATACCGATCGATTCAGAACTATAATCTGAATTGAACTAAGCCTGTCTGTCCGTCTGACCATGTAAATTTGTGTTCAAGCTATACGTTACAATTTTTGATGAAATTTGGTACTGCGACGTGTTTTGATCCAACGCCATTGAATATGGCTCGGACTGGTCTACTTTTGCGACCACTCCACATATAACCCCTTATTCTGAAAAGTCGTTATATGGAAAAAAAATTTGCAAGTAGTAGGTAGTATTTCAGCATGAATTATTTTGTACTGGTATGTACAATGTGGACCCCTGAATGTGGTGATGAAAATTGACCCACAATAGTAATTTCATAAACAAATAAGAATTGTGTTAAAAAATGTAGAGTAGAGTATTTAATGGTCGCCCTTGCCAAACTATAATGTTCTTCTTTGTTTTTCTTAAGTGGAAAATAAATTTATTTCCAAGATTTATATAATTGGTCATGATAGTTTGGGAAGCTTACTGTTTTAATATGTAAGAAGTTCGATATTTTTTAAATGCCCCGCACTTGCATGTTTAGTCACATAACGGACATTTATTTTCCATCTTTCGGTTCAGATAAAAGAAAAAAAACATTTGAAAAATTTTTCTTATCACGCATTTTTTAGTCTCTTACAATTTGGGTTCTAGTCTCAAAACCTTCTTAACTTTGATAAAATTAAAGCAAGTCATCGTAGCTTCTACCATATTTAAAGCAGAACTAAGACACTTAGTTTGTCATATTCTACTCTTCAAGCGGGTCATGTTAACGAACACCGAAAGATGGAAGAAATGTGCCGATTTTTTGCAAGACATGTTTCGTTATAAAGCTACAAGAACGTGTAGCCCGAACAGCCAATCTCAGGCATTGACGGGGGAGGTAAGATGGTGTAGTGAGGCTCAAGAAGCTTTAAGAGTTCACCTTGAGCAAATGCGAAAGAGATTGCGAGATGGCTTTGACCCCAGTGTAGGGCCCTAGCTTGTAGTGCGCTGCGTAGTTTTTACCATTAGGTCTAAGAAGATCCGGATGCATGACTCGATAAATTACGCGCCCAAACACGTACGGAAGTCTAGCGTGAGAGCGAAGGAGCGCTTTACTGATAGGAACGGCGCTTCAGGAAGTATCGTGCTAACTGTGGGTATCCCCGAGGCCCATTAATAATTAAAGATGATGGATAGCTCTCGTCTTACCTGAAACAAACGATTCAGACCGTACTTAACCTCTCATATCTGGTACTCCAGCTTTGGTATAGGCTTTCTAAATAATGCAGTATTTTCTTCCAAATTGGGGGCGCAAGTTATCGCTTTCCTATAAATCGTAAAATAATCGTCCGATTAAGTCTGTCCGACAGATGCAAAAGTAAAATTCCAAGGAGTATTGATAGCCCTTTGTATTGCGATCGTAGCTAAAAGGGTAAAAGAAATATTTTAGTACGGTTGGACATACGGAAGTGGGCGAAATATCGATTGGTTGACAGAAGAACGAAATATCTCGCGATCTCCATTGGAGACACTTATTTCTATGCTGTCGTTAAAAAGGATATCGAGTAATAACAAAAACCAATCATAGATTCGATGAACTCCAAAAATATGGTCTCGAGGAAAATGTTTTTACACTTAATCTACAATGCTTTCACCATACCACCAGTTTAAGGACATTTAACACTTTAGTTGCATAGGAATGCGCTTAAAATGATTTCTCTTTCCAATTGCTTTTCACGGTTGCTAGATATCTAATGCTTTCAAATTAATATGCCTTGACTTTATGGGTTATTTAATCGTCCTTCCTATAGTTACATTTTTAAATTACTATTGTATAGTTTTAGGGCAAAAAGGAAAAAAAAGAATAATAAAAACTTAAAGTGATACTAACGTTTAAATAAGTAGACAACTGCAAGCAAAAACGCTGCTGAGTTTATACAATTAAAAGACTCTTTAGACGCTACGTACTATATGGTACAAGACTATAATAAGTTTATGGCAGTGTATGTAGCATCTGGGAGAACTTGACATCCATCAATCTTCAGAAAATGATTCTGAATCGATTTTCGCTTGTTTGCCCGTTTGTCCGTCTCTCTTTAGGCCCTACATAATAAATGTTAGGCTATATAAAGCTTGTGCCAGTGTATTCAAGACCTAGGAGGACTTGAAATAGATCCGTTTTCTGATTCTGAATCGATCTTCGCTTGTCTACCCGTCTATCCGTCTATCGGTTCGTCTGCAACACCTAGGAGGACTTGAGATAGACCCGTCTTCAGAAAGTGATTGTGAATCGATCTTCGCTTGTCTACCCGTCTATCCGTCTATCGGTTTGTCTGCAAGCTATTCTGAATCGTCTTTCGCTTGCCTGCCCCTCTGGCGATTTTATTTGGAGCATTTTCTGTAACATTTTAAATTTTAAATTATCTACAATTTTATATACAGACACCACATTCAAGCATAGGTGTCGCTCAGCAAACTTTTACGTCCACTGAAGCATATTCGCAATAATTTAATGAAAAAACAAAATATTATTTCTTCACATTTTAGTGCAGTTTTTTTTTTTTTTCTTTTTTCTTTTGTTATCAAAACTTTTAGACTGAGACGAACTTAACCTGTCCCGAAAAATTTCTTAAGTTTCTCTCTAGCAGTAGTTCATGAATTGATTCACTTAAATTATTTTTCGCTTTCCTTTTCTCCTTCTTTTTTATAACATGTAAAAAATATTCATGGGGATGTATACATATATACATTTTTTTTTTTTTTTTTTGTTTCTATTTTAAAACCTTTCCTTAATCCAATAAAAGGAGAATCTGCAGAAAAAAAAAAAAATGAAAACTGTCACAATAGTTTTTATGGAAAAAATCTTATAACTTATTATTTGTATGGGAAAACAAAAGTTTTCTCTTCTGTAAAAGTAGATTTTGTACATAACCATAATTTTGTTTCAAATGTTTTTCCTTTCTTTCAGACTTCTAGCTAACGATATTTACAAAAAAAAAAAAAAATAAATAAATAAAAAAAATAATAGTAATAATAAAAGAAATATGAAACGAAAATCTAACGTATAAAACTGTAACTATCATATTTTTATAAACATCCATCCATCCAATGGTTATCGACATACTAAGTTTTTCATTCTATTTGCGAAAACAATAATTATTTGTATCATCTTCTGCGTAAAGAGCGTCTGTCCCAGATAAAAGTTAAGCTTTAAAAAGGTGTTAATAGTTTGCATGTAATCCTACTTTACTTTACTAAATATTCTTATGAGCAATTCAAGAACATTTATTAAAGGGAGAAGAAGAAGAAGAAGAAAAAGAAGATAACTTCAAGGTGAAAGTTGATGTTATTGAGCGACTATATATAATATATCGTCAAGCAGTAAAAAATTTTACGATTATTTTTGGATATTCAATAATATCCTCAAGGATTTACTTCTTGCCTGTTTCTAATCATAGCCATAATTTAAGGTCATGATATATTATATCAGTTTAGAAAAGCCAGCTTACCTTATGAAGTGTTATTATACGTGACGATTCTGACTTGACTAAAGCACGTTTACCTATACGCAATTGATTGCTTATACGTCTCTCGCTGACATTTATATGCTTTGCTGTTTTGAAATGTGTTTGTGCCACGTAAAAAATCAAGAAGATTACAAATACATCTATAAGTGAAGAAAAGCTTTTCGAGCTGATGGGTACATAAGATGCTACAGTTGCTATTTCTTATGGCCATAGTTATGGACGCAAACTATTTCATTCAATCTCTGCTTATTAGCAAATATTGAACTCGGGTTATCGAAGGAAGCTTAAGGATAACAGCCAAAGTGCAACACTCAAAGCGCAGTAA
>CCAG010006317.1:0-27050 GCA_001077435.1 Glossina morsitans morsitans
GAAGGAAGCTTAAGGATAACAGCCAAAGTGCAACACTCAAAGCGCAGTAAGCGCTTGTAGCACAAGAGCTAAGGCTTAAGCAATGAGAACTAAAGCTTGGCTGCTGAAGAATGACAGCTAAGGCGCAACAGTTATGGCATGTGAGCTAAAGCTTGTTAGCTGACGTGTGATAGCTAAAGCAAAAGAGCTAAAGCACAACCTCTAAGGTACGATATTTAAAAAGCGATAGCTAAAGCACAACAGCTGAACCGCTATGTCATGAGGATTGAGGCCTAACAAATGACGCATGATAGGTAAAGCACAACAGCTGGAGAGCGATAGCTAAGGCCCAACAGCTGAAGCACGATCGCTGTGTAGGGACAAATAACGCCCAACAACTGACCTATAGTAGCTAAAGCACAACAGCTAAAGCCCAACAGCTAAGGCATGAGAATTAAAGAGCGCCAGGTGGAGAGTGATAGCTAAAGCGAAACAGCTAAAGCACAACAGCCAAGGCACGATATCTAAAGAGCGATAGCTAAACCTCAACAGTGCTGAAGCACTATGAAGCTATGTCATGAGAATTAAAGCTCGCCAGGTGAAGCAAAACAGGTAAAGGACAACCGCTAAGGCACGATAGCTAAAGAGCGATAGTTAAAGAACAACAGCTGAAGCACGATCGCTGTGTCGTTAAAATTAAAGCCCAGTAACTGACGCATGATAGCTAAAGCATAACCGCTAAAGCGCGATAGCTAAAGCATTATATCTAACGCATGAGAACTAAAGCTTGGCAATAAAGCGCGATAGCTAAAGGACAACAGCTGAATCTCGACCGCTTTGTAATGAGAATTAAAGCCTGACAGCTGAAGCATGATAGCTAAAGCACAACAACTACAACGTCGTGGTCACAACCTAATAGCTGAAAAACTAAAGCACAACAGTTCAGGCAAAGCAAATAAAGCTTGACAGCTGAGACTTGATAGCTAAAGGGCTTCAGCAAAAAGACAACATCTTTAGCGCTACAGTTCCGATACAAGGACTAAGGCGTAACCTGTCACCAGTCAGACATTCAAGAGTTAAAGCCCAGCAGCGTAAGCATTGGAATGCCAGTAGTAGGCACAAACTTCATAGGGATCAACAGATTCGTCTTAAGCGGAATTTTAAAATTACTTCGTTTATTTCATTCAAAGATTTTGCAGAAATATTTTTGTCAAAAGCACAAACAAACGTAATGAAAGCATAAAATAAAAAATAAAATAAAATGAAATTTGTGAAGAAAACATAAACTGGAAATGTTTTTCTTTCGACAATTTCTCTCATAGCGTAATATGTCCGACTACCACTGATATTTTTTATTTATTTATTTTTTATATTTTATTTTCTTCTTTTTTTCTTTTTGCTTCTTACTTAGAGACGTGACCATATTTTCAAGTATCCCGGGGAATTTGTGCATTGTTTTAAATTCTTCTGGGAATTATGTTTATTTTAAGTTTTATGCATTCATTCGTGTGGTTTGCTAGCATATAAATGCAGCATTTAAATAAGTTTTGTTTTTCACTTCTTCCTCCTTTTTTTATATTTTTGTTTTTTTGTTGCCTTTTAATATGTTTTGCGTATATTTAATATTCATATTTCTATGTACATGTACAAGTATGTGGGAATAATATCAGGATCTCATCAGACATTTGTTAAATTAAAATAAAGAAAACAAGGAATTATCCCAAGTGTTGGCAGATGTTTTCCATTAGAAGATTTAAATACAATATTACCATAAGGATGAAATAATTTCATTTGTTTTTCCTTTGTTTACATTTGAGATTTTTAGAATAGCAAGTGTTCAAGCGAGAGATAAGTCGGTATTTATGTTATTTGCAGATAAGGTAAAATGGCTAAGAGGGTTTCAGCTTGTATGTCATTGCAAAGGTAAAAGTGGTATTAATCGGTCAATACTTTACGCTATCAATATTGGGGAAGATATGTTGCAATTTGTCTCAATATTATATTAATCTTTTATACCCTACACTACTTGTGATGTAAGCGTATATTAAGTTTATCCAGATGTGTGCAACATTCACAAGAGCTTCAGATAGACGGACCTTCTATTATACCGATCGATTAAGAAAGAACTCCTCTGTCCGTCTGTCCATCTCATCCGCTTGTTTTCTTGTCTTCGGCCTACAGACGACTTAGTTTGATGAAATTTGTTACGCTGGTACACGTTTTGTCTCAAAGTTCGGATAGGACCACATTTTCGATCTTTTCGCAAACAAATTCTTGTTTTGAAAAGCCATTTACGAACTCTACCTGCTGTTTTATGGACTGATGTTTGAAAATTAAATTGCATGTGGGGGAAGCTTTGGCTCCTCATCTCAATTTTTCTTACCTTTTGGAAAGTTTTGTTATAGCGATATAGGCAGAAAGACACCGGAGCCAACTAAGACGTTCACATCGGCTGGATTTGATACATTTAACTCGTAGTTACAATAGCTTTTATTGATTGGCATAATCGGAGTAATTTGCAACTAACACAACCACATATAATATATATATGTACATCTTCTAGAAATTTTGTCTTAGTAAATGAGATTCTTTGGCAGTGTTTTGCTTACACTCAACTATTACCCGATTTATACTTCAGCTCTCTATCCGTTTATCTATATGCCTTCTATTAATATATTTTAATATCTCTGTGTTAGGGTAGGTTATGTAAAAATATTAGCGAGTACAAGACCAGATAGAACTCATTGCGATGCCAAAATTTTTGATGGATTTTGTTTGTTGTGTAACTAAAAAATCACAAAATTAAATTATTTCTAACAATGATGGATATGAAAGTGTAAACCAAAAATGTACAAACCAAACTTATAACCTGTAATCAAGCAGCATTGAATATTTGCAAGAAAAGTTTTAAATTATAAATTGAAGACAAATGAAAACACTATAGTGGAACACAAACCATCATTAAATACCGTGTACCACTTCGCTTAATACAATTATTCGTATAATAACTTTAAGAAAAAAACCGTTATATGGGAAATGGTCGCAAAAGTGATCCGATCCGAACTATTTTTAGTAGTGAAAACCTGAACTATTGTAGTAGTGAAAAACATGTCGGTGTATCGATTTTTATTAAAATATCTCAAAACTTGTACATTGTTCGTTAAACACAAGAAAACAAGACGGACAGACGGGCGGACGAGTTAAGAATATGATTATGATTCGATTGGCATGATAAAAGGTAGATGCCAAGCTATGCTGGATGCTGCATACATCTTCATAAACTTGATTTAGCCTTGCGGCACAAGTGTTGTAGGGTATCAAAAGCAAAACAAACATGGCTTCAAATTTTTTTAAACAATTTCTCTTATTTTTATTACTTTCCAGTTACCTCACAGCATAGCCGGTGAAGAACTACCTTTCGTATTCGGAGCACCTCTAGCCGCAGTAGGGCCATTTCACGGCATACACTATACATCACAAGAGAAATTATTGGCTGAAGCGGTTATGTCATATTGGTGTAATTTTGTTAAGACTGGGTAAGTGTCGTTAAGAGATAATTTACTTTAATACTGAATCTGAATAATAATTTACAGTTCAGTAGCACTCCGGTCACTTATGTAGCATTTCAACCAGCTACAAGTTCACTATAGCACTCCTATAGTTTAGCTGCTAAAGGGTTCTCATGTAATCACATAAATAATAGCTCCTCATTGAACAGTCATTCGTGCAATACTTCTTAGGTTGCTTGACATATTTTATTAACTTTCCTTGACTATAAATTCATGTAAATCCATGCGTTCATTTCATTCACAAAAGCAGAGAGAGACTATGTAGAATTTACGTCATTCCTGATTTAGACCCCACTCTACCCCCGTTCTCTTTCTCCCATCATTCCTCTTTCTCTCTTTCGTACTCATTGCGCGGCCATTTGCCTGTCTACTCTTATTTTGATTTCCTTATTCATCCCTTATCCTGTGTGGTCAGTTTGCAAGCTTTTGCCATACAAAGCAATTGATGGAATTTGTCTACAGCAAGTTCCTCTCATTCCTAATGAAATTACAGTTTCGGACAATAAATAAAATCGGGTATAGATATTTTTAGTTGCTGTGCACGTGGTTACCATATACTAGCTAGTCATTCTGTAAATAGTTACATTGCTGGATAAGTAACATATGTTGAAAGACTAAGGAAAAGTTTCGCCAAAAACTATGCTTGTAATTTCGAAAAAAAAACAACAACAACAAAAAAACAAATATTACAAATTGTCAAATATTAGTATTTTCGTCACGTTTTTTACATTAGAGGAATAATATGTGGTTTCGACCTGGATCGTGAATCCACCCTAAAGTTGAATATGTCTTACTATCTTTTGTTTTTGGTGTTTTCTTCTTTTTCTTTTTTTTTTTATTTTAAATTTTGATTTGATTTTATTTTTATTAAACATTTCATCTAAGACCTTCGTCTCTATATTAATTCTATTTTTATTTTCTATTTTATTTTCTTTTCAATTTTTATATTTTCTAAACACCAACTGTCATATTAAGTTTCGAACATTTAACTACTAATGCGAATGCTTACAAACAAATAAGTAGTTTTTACTAACTTTACTCATATCTCCATAAAAAAAAAAAAGTGCACTATTAGGATTGTTAAGCAGCTGAGATGAGGAAATACGAAAGGAAATTCACATTCGCATATACTTTGAAACATCAGCATTATTACCATTACCGAGGACATTATATAGAGTCACTACTACTTCTACTACGACAACCAGTAGTTGGTACTATTGCTACTAGTGCTGCTTCTGCTACTACTACTATTACTAATATGCCAGCTATTACCGTTTTACTTTTAGTGCAATGCTATAATGGCCGTAATAATGCTGTTGCTACTGTATTTTGCCAAGAGAAAAATTGAATTTTATTCCATTTCGGAAAGAGTTTTTTTTTTATCTCATTTTTCTATTTACGTTTCTTTTAGAGCTTATTTTCCGGGTATTTGTTTTTGTTTCTAAGTTGTTGTTGGTGCTGTTTTTTCTCTGGTGAACTCTTTTCAACTGCATTCTCAAATCACATTTAAGCCAAAAATGCATCATGCTGTTAAATTATCAATTGAGCTAAACACATATTCTATTTTCATGTCATTGAATGAGTAGTAAATCTTTGGTTTCATTTGCAAATGGAATCAATTATTTTAATGACTAATTGGATTTCGGTTGTCGTTTTGTATATTTTTAGAAATCCTAAAGCACCTTGGAAGGGTACATTTATTAATTTGCATGCTTTAGAATGGGATCGTTACGATTTAGATTGGCCCGAATTTAATAAACGCGCGCAAGCATATATGAACATTGGTAAGTTAAATATAGAAAGCATATTTTAAGCATGTAGCATATTATCATTTATGAAAACTATTTTGAGGCTCACTTGAAAAAATAAATAAGAGCACTCAATGAGAATTATGAAAGCGTTAATAATATTTTTACATCAAAGTTTAATAAAAATATATTTAGACAAAAATCGAGAATCCTTTTTACATGATTACATCCAGCTTAGAAAGATCGATTTAAACGGCATATATCATTCCCCGAGAAACCGAAGGGGGTACATGAACCCGTCCGTTCTTCTGTCCATCCGTATCTCTGTCCATCTGTCCGTTTCTCGCCTAACCGTGTAACGCTTGGACAGAAGACTAAAAAAATATATATATAAGTACATATATGTATATATATATACCCTTAGGTTAAATAAGACTTATTAGCTTATAACCGAAACGAAGAACCAATTTGCAGCCAACCAGAAATCTTGATCTAAAACTTATTTCGCATATATCCTGCAGCCGGAAAAAGACTCAATCGTTCAATCGTCCAGCTTATGTGATCGATTCAACTTTCTTGTAAAATTGTTGGCAATTTATCGTGTTCGACGGAACTTTTTTGCCAGGTTTTTAACAACTTTTTAAGAGGGGATTATTGTACTTCACATAGCGAACTTTTGAGGATTAAAACATACTTGATTGTATTTAGTTGCTAACTTGATTATGCTTCAATTTCATCTTTCATTAACGCATCTAGGAATACCGCCTTCGGTAGGCTATAAATATCGACAAATTTATATGAACTTCTGGAATAAAGAGTTACCCGACGAACTTAATCAAATCGCAGTTATTCAGCAGCAACCGTATTTCCTTGACACTCGATTCCAAAATACGCAAATACCACGAGTAGACAGCAATAACAATAATAATAATAATAATAACAACAACAATAACAACAACGTCAACAATAACAGAAACAATAATAATAATGATGATGCTGCCGATAAGGATGACGATGGAAACATATATCCGAAACGTTATAGCAGTGAAGTAATTACGGGCCATATGAATAAATTCGGTACACGTGCTGATGGTGCTGATGATCCAGTGCGTACATTAAAATTGCTATTACAAGAACCATATGTAAATGGAAAAACCGAAGGTATTGTTGTTGGTGGTAATGCTAATGATGTTGGTAGAGGTAGTGAAACAGCCGAGAATATGTACAATGCGTCGCCAATGCAGCAGGGCGTTCATCATCAAGCACAGAGTAAAGAAGATAAACAATTGTATTATGGTAATACGGTACACACCATAATCACCAATACAAACTTGGCTGACAAACCGGATGATGGTAAAATAATTTATGGTATTCAACATTCTAGTGGCACAACAGTGGCAACAACATTAACTGCCACCACTAACAGCATCCAGCAAAATATTAATAAACTTAAAAACTATAATAACGTTAATGTAAATGAGAATGAGAGAGAAAGTAAATATAAATCAAGCGAAGAGCAGGATGATGAACAAGAGCAACAAGAACAAGTATTGAAATCAGAAACTACTCTGCATTTATTGATTGGCTTAATTGTTATATTCATCGTATTGAATGTCATCATCTATTCTACGTATTTATTGCAAAAGAAAAAGAAAACGAAAACCATGCAACGTAAGCTAGGTACTATACTTACTTATGATGGAACTACTGATGACGAATTGAAACGTTCTAAGCAGACCACCCAGCACGATGGCGATGATAGTTACGTAATGGATATGGTAAGAAAATCGAATGCTTATGAAGCGGTGAAAACGGAACGTTCGCCTCTTAATGGTTATAAGATAACGCGACAACTAAGTTGTTCCACAGTGGATACGCACACTAAAGTATGCGAATGGATGGAAAGTAAGCTACAAGCAGGTAGCAGTTTACCGAGAAGGCCAAGCAGTCCCAAAAGTTCGAAGAAATCATCTTCGTTTTCATCACTAGCGGGTAGCGGCAGCAGTTTTGGCAAACATCCGCTCAAGGTAAGTGTGGCGGTCGATGCGACTTCGCAAGGACGTGGTAGCAGTGTTTTACAGCAAGAGCCTATAGAAATAACTAAATTTAAAGCTGACGGTCGAAATATTATTATATGTCAAGAGGTAGAAGTAGAAGATCAGGAACTACTTACCCCTCAAGAATCGTTGGATAACAGCCGCTTTTCTTTAGTTAGACAACACTCAGCTAATACCGAATGTTGTAACGCCGAACTTTTGCAACCTATGCATAAACATTCTCAATCGGATCCAGTGGAAGGATACTATAGCTTGGGTGAAACGATACATAATGAACAAGAAGATCAAGAGAAAATCACTAGTTTCATAACATCAGACGGCATCTATGAAAACGAGGACACGTCGATAAAAGATATAAATGTAACAAGTCGTGATTCGGACATAATAGAAGACGAAACCCCTTTAACAGTTGAACAACAATTATCCGTAATAAAAAGGCGTAAATACCCTAAAGTTTTGCCTCCTTTACTAATAGGAGAAAATTATCGTGATTCACCGCCTATGACCCAAGATTTAAGTACCACTTATAAACGTAATTCGTTGCCACCGAATAATTTCCTTTATCAACTTCATCATCATCTCAACAAGCAGCCACCCTTACCGCCACCCCGTACGGTTGCCACGCTAGGACGTAAAACTTCTCTTACACGGCGTAATAGTAATATTGTTAGTAATTCACCGTTGATGTTAGCTCAAGATTGCACCGAAGAAGAGGAAGAACCAGAAATTACTAAAAATACATTGATTGTTGGTTCGTTGGTACCAAAGAGTAGTAAGAGCAACGAAGGCTATTATACAACATTAAGAAGAAAAACTCAGGAAACTGCAGCTAATGAAACTTTAAATAAAACTTTAACGGCGCATAATGCTTTTCAACAACAGCAACAACAACAACAACAGCAGCAACAAAGTTTGCCAACAACGGCATTTCAATCTTTCGAAAGTTTTCCTGCTGAAACACCGGAAAGAGAAATGCCAGCACATCTTACCGAACGCGTGTACAGCATAGAAGCAGTGTCAGCCAACATTACCACAACGCCATTATATCAGCATCAACAACATCGTCCTTCATGTTATGCTTCGGCACCAACAACACCTAATGCTTTACCAGTCAATTCGCCACTAATGTCATATCCAACGTTACCGAACGGAAGTTTACATGCACTTTACTCTCAATGTAAGAAATCCCACATACCACGTATTGTAGCCGCCAGCAGTAGCAGCTGTCATAACACTAACATGAACACGAAAACCGCAGCTACTACTACTAATGCAATGCATTCCATTTTAACGCCTTCGCAAACGACTTCTGCACATCCGCCTAACTGCCCTGAGTCGATATCACAGCAAGTGTCTGCGACATTATTGACTTCTTTAGCTAAGCCATCATCACCGTTAGTCTCATCAAAAACTTCAACGTTATCATCAACAGATGTAGAAATGCCCGGGGAAGTCATATTAAGTTCAAATTGCACGACGTTGACAATGCCGTCATCGCCTACACGTATACCACAGTTGCAGAGAAATGCAAACGTAACGGATTGCAACAGTCAACAACAACAACAACAACAGCAGCAGCAACAAATACTACAACAGACTTTATTACTACAGTATGTCAATAGAGATAAGTCAAATCCTGGTAACTTAACAAAGGCACTGACACCAATTCCACAGTCCAATGCAATGTCAACTGTCTCAGGCGAACTTTGTAATAACAGTCATCTGGGCAACAACACAGCAACAACAACAACAGCAGCAGCTGCAAACAAAAATTCACATAAAAATGCATCTCCTGCAACATCATTATGTTCAACAATTTCATCACATTCTAACACAACAGCCGACCCAGCATCAACAGTGTCAATATTACCATCAACACTAACGTCATCCTCATCCTCAACATCGTCATTGTCATCGTCATCGACGTCCTCAACATCGACGGGTACTGTACGTACAGAATTGCAACAACAAAAGTAATCAACATAGTTTTCATTTTTCATTTTTTTTTTTTTTTATAAATTCTTTTGTACATACGTATATCAATAGGAGAACGAAAAGTGAGAAAGAAAATTACTAACTAAAGTACAGTGTTTCAGAAGATCAAGAATTTTCTTATAAATGGTAAGCGATTCTTTTCTAGTTTCTATCAGTTCTGTAGGTATCCTTCTCTCACTCTTGCGTTTTGAGAAACTTCTTTTTTAATTCTATTTAATACTAACTTTCGTACTCCGTATTATCTTCATTTCTCTCTGATTCTTTAGTTTCTAGCTATTTAGACAGAGTTGCCAAATTTGTTATAAAATGTAATTCTGTTATTAACAGATTTTCAAGTGGAATATTAATGCCCCTTTCGACAACTACTTTAGGAGCGGTTCTCTAACAGAGAACCAAAAACACCTTAATTACTGCGGAGCAGAATACCATGCTAATAAGTGATGCTTTTCAATTTCGCGGTCAAGGCTTGCTTTATTAAAGCACTACCGCAACGAGGAACAATATTTCAGGCCGTTATGCTATGAATTTTCCTTACATATCCTGTTCTTAACTCAGGAACACTTATTGCATCTAAGTTTTCCAAAGCGCATAACTGAACAGGACCTCAAATCAATGATGCAAAGTTTAAACTGAAAAGTGAGGAGGAATTTAGTAGAGAACACCAGCGACTTACTCTCTATAACTGATAGGATAAATTCTTAAGAAACCGTCCTTTAATGTCAAAAATTAACTTACGCCACCTACATCGTGGCCACTTTAATGACATCTTCCAACACTGATGGGCGTTCAGAAAGAGGGGAGTCTCATATAGTTGAGAAGGCGCTAAAAGATATTGAAAGATCGTTTGTGCATAATTTGCACTCACATCTTTTTTGTTTCTAACTACCGGTAACTCCTCAGTTACTAATTTTAATTAATATAATATAAACTCTAGGTCGATATAGGTGTTGGTGTCAGAAATACTATGTCGTCAGTTCGCTGATATAAGAGCGCGGAAAGTTAGAGACGCAGGCATAAACATAGGACGTTTGCCGTCATAGGAAGTAATAACCGATTTCTTTAAAAGATTACTCGAGTCAGTTACGAATATTAAGAGACCTTCGAATGCAAGTAAACCTTCTTGACACGAAGGGATACCTTTCGTGTACAGAGAACTTCTCTGTTTGGTTATTGATCGAGGAAGATTTCGTTCACATTGCTGTTCCTTA
The DNA here is from genome assembly GCA_001077435.1 of Glossina morsitans morsitans. NCBI lineage: Eukaryota > Metazoa > Arthropoda > Insecta > Diptera > Glossinidae > Glossina > Glossina morsitans. The sequence continues at coordinate 10,557 of CCAG010006317.1, forward strand.
TAGAGAAAATAGTCGTACAGACTTCTTCTTTCTATTTCAAAAGTTGAACTCTTATTCATAGACATGGAATGCCTTTAGATACACCATACTCGTTTAATAGTTAACCAGTCACGCAGTGTTGTCCCCTCGGTACTTAGGCACAATGTTAATCAGAAAGAGCTATAAGTAGAGTACGGAGGAAAGAGAGAGTACGGGAATGTTCCATACTGCCATTAAAAGAATAAATAGGACTTTCTCTTAGAGGCAGAAGGAGGTCACTAATGAACACAAGAAACGGAAGAGAAAAAAGAGCAAAGCCTCGTAGCGCAACTGCATTCAATAGGAAAGCAAAACAAATGCAAACATTACAACTCCTATCAAAGCTCCTAACTCTGAAGAAGTTCTATATATATATCTATATACATAACATCGGCTTAAAGACAAGACCATCAACCCACATTCTTACAAATGCTTTTGCTAGATATCTAGAGCGACGACTTCACTATCACCAAAGTGATGAATGGCTCGATTCTAATTCCTTTTTGTAAGATAACACGACAATGGATCGGCTTTTAAGTTAAGTAGACTAGATAGGTTGTTGGATTCTAGATATCACTTCAAATGTTAGTAGTAGTAATAGGTAATGGCTTGCCTTAGCTTAGGTAGACCTCTTTTAATATATAAAAAGCTGTTGCGAATTGGAACCCATTCTTTAGCACAGAGACTGGACTTGGACTGCGTTTTGTTTTATTTTTTTTTTTTTCTACCAAAAATTCGTTTCAGATATTTTTTTTTCTATTAATGAATCGAAACCCGAAAACACTATACTTTACATAGATTTACATAGATGTAAATATTCAATATTTATTGATGGCTTTGTAATGACAACTTCCTCCTTGTAAAATGATGCATTACAAATGATTTAAAGTCAAACACACTTACACACGTCCTACACAAACAAACAAACAAACTTCAACTTAATGTTGAGTAAAAATTTAGTGTAAAAAATTAAATAAAAAAAATAATTACAAGTTAATTTATCCAAAGAACAGCATGTAGCACTTAGCCATTATAAAAGCTATATATATATATATACGTCTATGAGATTATATTAATACATACGTTAGGAAAGCTAAGGAAGCCATTTTCAATATTATCACATAAATCATAAATAGTGAAAATAATGATAAAATCTTTACGCGAGAAAAGAGAGTAAAGAAATTTTTAATAAAAGATTATAAAGACGTAGAAAACAGCACTTAACAATATGAACAACAAGACGATATGCACAACAAACTTTGACTTGAAAAAAAGAAAAAGCTAAACAAGAAAGAAAAAATATTTTGCAGACGCTTCGATATTCTCAGATAGTTGGCCTTATAAGGATAGCTGGCATACTATGCAGTATAGAAACTATGCAAATGCAAGCACTAAAGATAAGATTGGAGAAGAAAACAATTTAAAGAAGATTTTGAAGAAAATTTAATTTTTTTTTTTTTTTGTTAAACAACCATTAACCTTAAATGGTATTATGCGAGAAAGTTTAAATTTTGAATATTTAAAAAAAAAAAAGAAGCAACCATGAGGTGTTCGGTAAAGAAATATCTTATTTTTCTTCTAAGTATATATATATATATATATAATATATATATATATAATATAATATAATAACCATATGTACGTGAAAAGATACTTAAGTTGCATGAAACTTTTCTTTCATCTTTAGTTCTATTCAAATTCGTTTACGATATAAAGAGTTTTTTACTCAGTTATCACTCTTGTGTTACTATTGACTGCATCTACTCCCTGCACGAGAACGAACGTGCATTCTTCGCAAAACTTTTGTGATTTATTTACTAATGTCGAACTATACCAAAGTGTGTGAGTGCAATATAAAGGCAATCTACTCATATGCTAAGAATTCATAACAAAAAAAGCAAAAAAAAAAAAAAAAAAAAAAACTACGTTGCTTAGCTACGTATTAATAAAGTTATATTTAAAATGATAGGAAAAGCTTATCGAAGAAAAGAAAAAAGAATGAAAGAGAGAGAGAGAGAAAAAAAAATTAATAAGTGAATGAAGTTTAGGGGAAAACATTAAGTAATAGTGTTTTTAATCAAATTATTTTTCCATATGCACCTAAAAGTCAAAATATGAAAATTGGTAGATTAAACCTTAACAGTAATAATAACGATGATAATGATGATGTTGCCGTCGATGATGATGTATATGATGTTTTAATAAGCATATATGTATGTACATGTGTGTAATAATAAATATGTAAAATTGGTTTCCTTTTCTTATCAAAAATAACCAAAAGTACATAAACAAACAATTTTCCTTCAAGTTTGCAACAATAATAATAAGTACACTGGTAAACATAACAACAGAATGGTAACGAAAGAGAAAGCAAGAGAATAATATTAAATTTATATTCCTTATAATAGCTATCACTAATCGAAAATAAGGTTATGCTAGTTTTCTTATTCTGCTTGTAAGCACCTATTATAGTATCTATTATATTGTTCGTCCATTCGTCCAGTTCTTGTAAGCCTTTTCAGATCTAGAGAACTGAAGATCGAAAAGTAAACCTTGATTTATTCTCTCCTAAATGATATCACAAACATGTTCGAATAGGGGATGATAAGGTAAGAGCTAAAATGAAAACTTTCCCCAATGCCTCTTACTATATACATAAAAAAAAAAAAACATGTAATCCAAAGTCGGCCAGCATCGTATTAAACTTAACCTTTCTTTTTCCGCCTAATAGTTCGTTCATAGGTACGCCGATTTCTCTAAGCATTCAGATTTAATATTTAAAAGTTTTATTAGGTATAAGTTAAAAAATTTGAATACAATACATTTCTTAAAATTGTTTACAAATTTTAAAAACCATTAACAATAAAAAACTTTAGTATAAATTTTCAAATATTTTTTAAAAAAATTTTATGGTTTCTTCTATGTTTTAAAAAAAAATTTGCTTTATAATTGAAAACAAAACATTTTTTTTTATTTTTATAATTTGGTAAAAATGTGTTTAAATTTTGTTAAAACTCAAAAAAAAAAAAACATTATTTAAATTATAAAAGTACGAAAAAATTTTTTCTAAAATTCTATTTTTTTAACATTAAAATTTTTTTTAAACTTGAAATGAAATTTAATAATTGAAAAAAGATTTTTTTTTTAAATTTTGAATTATGAAAACAAAAGAAATTTTTTATATCATATTTAGAACAAAAAACTTAAAAAGTTTTATTTAAGAATATCATTAAAATTATTTTTTTCTTGCTTTTAATACATGGAGACCCAATTCTTTATTTTTTATAATTAAAAAAAAAAAATACCTGAAAATTTTTACTAAAGTTTTCACTAAATTTTACAGTATGTTTTTAATTTTCAAACATTTTTATAACCTTCTAATAAAATTTTTTAAATCATTCCCTATAAATATCCATATTTTTGACACCATTTTGCTAAACGCAAATTTCAATAAAAAAAAAAATTTTTTCATTAAAACCAATCATTAATTATTACGCAACATTAAGTAAATTCAATGAAACCTCAATTTCCCAACGTGTGCGGTGTTCTCATTTTGTAGTCAAAACTGGCACTTTCTTCGCAAGACTTTCTCTTTCTGCAATCCATTCTAGACACCATATCTTTATATACAAGGTATATATACGTACAGGAAGCATATATTAAGCGGTCTGTTGTCATCTTCAAAATAAAAAGTAATAATGAAAATTAGTTGAAAGAAAGAATTTGTAAAAATATGGTCTATGATTGACCTAAAAACTTCTTCTATCAGATCATTCAAAATTCAGTTGATAAAAGAACTTCTTCTTCACGGCCATCTGGAACATCTCATGTACACTAATAAACTGTCACTGTTTACTTAGCGGAAGTGAAACATTTCGATGGCGAACTAAAGTCGAATACATTTTTTTTTGTTTATGACCAGGCATTCAGAAGACGACCCGTGTAGGTGCGGGCACCACGGTGATCAGGAGGGATTATAGTAAAAGAGAGGGAGTAGTGTTTATGAACATTCGTTTCGAAATGTGTACCATACAGATATCCAAGATTCGTCTCAAACCATGACATGCATAGGTCTCTGCTTTGTTTTTAATAATGAAATTATATTTGCATTTAATAATGAAGTACGTAAAACTAGAAAGCTAATGTTTTCATTTATTTGGAAATTTTATTATGAGAAAATTGTATTCAGTTTAAAAGGAATGTTTGATATCCGCTTCTCTCTACATTACCCTACAGTTATCCATATATCAATTTTTCATAATAAGGCGTTATAAGGGAAGTGGTCGAAAAAATGCCCCGATTTGAACCATTTTCAATAGTGTTGGTTCTTGGTTCAAAACAGATCAGTGTACTAGATTTCATCAAAATATCTCAAAAATTTGCAAACTGCAGGTTAAACACAAGAACACAAAACAGACAAACGGATAGACAAGCTTAGATGGATTCAGAATCGCTTTCTAGATATGTGTCTAACGCAAGCCTTTTTGGATATTTCATAGATCCCCACAAACTTAACATCCCATGTATAGAATATATAAGGTCTTTTAGCTTCATAACCTCAGCAGCGTTTTCGCTTGCAGTTAGCTGCAAGCACAAACAAGAAAAGCGCAAGTGATCAGACGACTGATCAACAATATTTTTTGCATTTTTCCCTAAAGTTTGAAAGGGTTCTCGCAATTGCCTTGAAACATGAGTTCCGGGCGAATATTTTCCGCCACTTGCAGGCGATTGCTTCCGACCTTTTGTAGATTTAGTTATGGACAGATCAAGGACATTTTCAAATTTCACTTTAAAGTTAAGCTTTTGCGGTGACATAGGAACCCAGCTTAATCTTCTAGACACAGTCGCGATCACTAACTACGACTAGCTGTTCGTTGACTAGCAATGTTTCCAACTTAATTTATGACATTTTGAACATTGCGACAGCAGACAGACGAACGGACGATTGAAATGGCAGAAGAGAAGCGAAATCGACTTCAGATCTTTCGTCGCTTAATATATGGATTTTGTGATAAGAATTTTTAGACGTTACAAAGGGAAAGACGAATGTACTACGCGCACGACCTTCAATAGTGGATATAAACAACAAACGATTAAAATTTAAAAACAAAAACATTTCTACAGAAGACTTAAAGTATTTAAAGTAATAATACAAACACATACAAAACAAGTAACGCCCGCTTGATCTCTAAATACTCTACTCTACCTACACCCAGTACAATTCTTTATTTAATTTCGTGAGAAAATCATGTTTATAAGGCATACTCTTCATTGAGGCCACCATACGCCAGGTGACCAGATGTCGAAAATTTAAATTTTTGTCACACATTACTTATTCTTGATCTATCGTTGGCATAAAGCTCGAAATAACAGACTTTGCTGCCGTATGAGAGTTTGCTGTTCATGAAAACCCTTACATGTGAAGGGTTTCAAAAAATATATTTAAACGAAGTAATGTTTTTATCAAATTACTATCAAAGACCAGTTTCGATCATAAAATGTTAGAAAGGCTTATTTTTCGAAGAATTATTTAAAAGGGGGCTCAAAAATTGGCTTACTCGATCAGAACTTAACTCAAAACAATCGGAAAAATTTTTAAATTGTATTTTGATCACAAAAATGTATAGAGAGACATCACACATGCAAAACAAATGTAAACTGTCGGCACGCTAAAAAAATGGACCTATCTTGAATCCCTCTGGATGCAAAAATTTTGATATACCATAGGGAGTGCAGAATGTATAGAAGAACATTTTTTTTCTTGTAAGCAAAATCAGCCAATCAAAATCCTCTTCTTCTTCTTCACTTCACATAGAACCTTCTGAATATTTGTTAGGTATTTCGGAACTTATGATGGAAAACATATGCGTTGTAGTAGTGGAGAAACAGATATTTGTTTAATCGCTTGTAATGTATTGCAACATCTCTTTGAAGAAGCATATCCTAGTCCGAGCGTACTCAGCTGCAGGGGACTATCACGTATAATTTTTACTATGCGTCGTGGTAGCGAAGAAACAGATAGTTGTTTAATCGCTTGTAAAGTATTACAACATATCTTTGAAGAAGCATATCCTAGTCTGTGCGTACTCAGGTGCAGGGGACTATCACGTACAATTTTTATTGTGCCGTCAAGAGTTTTAAAGGCAGAAAAGGGCCATTACACTATCAAAGTGCATGTGGGCTGCGAAGCTGGGTTTTAGAGTCTGAAAAATCTCATTGACCCGGATGCGTAGCCGAGTAGGTAAGAATCGCGATTATCAAGTTTATGTTCGCGGCTTCAAACCTCAACTTACCGACTGTCGCCGCCTCTATGTCTCTTCCGCTTTTCCCACTTATTTCCGACCATCAATGTATTAAGCGAATAGGAGACATCCCCCGAATGATTGCTCATATAAAAAAAAAAAAAACTATATATATATATATATATATATGGATATAAATGAAGGTTCCTTTTAATTCTCTCTAATCTCGATATCATTAAAGCATTTAAAAGAACAATAAAGTTTGAAACATTGAATTCCACTTAGAGTCAATTATCGTTTGTGGTACTTTAGCGAATTTTCACGCAACTTTAAAATGAGTCCTCTCATCGTTTTTGCGGTAAATTCATAAACTCTTTTCTTAAGAACGCTATTAATTTACTGGAAAATATTTTAAATGAACAACAAGCGTAAAAAAAGCACTTATGCTATGTTGTGGAAGAATTAAAAAATTTCGACAGAACGAGAGCTTGAAACGCATGCTATATACATATATAAACGTATATTTACTCTCCCTATAAACATAGTGTAGAATAAAACGCATATTTGTCTGTAATGTTATATACATAATAGACTATGTAATTAGTAACGCGAAGTAACAGCTACATCTGCCGGCCGTTACTTTTCCTCTCTCTACAGTCATACAATACTACGCAAAGCAAAAGTTTACAACGGAAAAAGTATTTATAATAAAAGTAAATTTTTCCACTTCACCATTTCACATTTAAGACATCCATCACTGAGCTGTTTCTTTAGTCAAACAAATCATGCTTTGGCTATGCGAAGAGTTGATCTATAGTTAACTCTAAAATCGGAGAAATACAATATTCATATCATACAAAAACTGGCTCGTCTTACTCTTATTATTCTTACTTAGTAGTCATAGTGAACAGCCCGTCAACCTGTCAGTTTCTATAAATATTGCGAGATTTCTGTTAGATCCCCATTACGCTTTGAAATATCTATGGAAAATACCCGAACGTATATATATATATATATATATATATATCGATGCAGGTGAATCGATCCTTGTCTCCCCCGATTAGCTTAATCGTTACAACAGCAGAATATTGTCTGAAACTTATTTTGTTATTTTTCCCATGGGTTGCATACTTTTTGAAGCGCTTTACTACGGCTGCGTACCCTTTCACTGATTTTTATTGATTAGTTAGTTATTGTCGCTATCGCTCTTCGGCATGGCAGGCTCTTGCAAAAGATATTTGTGTTTGTGGAACCAACTTGGTAAAAGGCGGGCATTCTCACGTTGTTGAGGCAACAAGGTTTTCAGATGAAAATCATCATGTGTGAGTGAGGTTTTCTTTCGTTATAAGCACAATTTGTAAGACTGGGTTCGTTTAATTGAAGCACGACTCATTTAATTAAGTTCACTTCATTAGAGCTTGAGTTTGTCCACTTTATCAAAAAAAAATTACTTATTCCTACGTTTGGTTAGCTATGCCAGTCAAAGATATGAACACGAAGTGCTTCGATTTCTGGTAGAGTAATTGATGATACGCCCGTTCAGATTTATTGCACATACAAGAAATAAAAAACCAGACATCTCGCAAAATATTCACAGGAATGATGCTACCAAAAAGTAGGATTCGCCTTCTTTGACTTCCATTGACGTTAACACTTGCAAATCTCTGAACTGAAAACATCTATTTTGGGATTCCAGAAACCCGTATAACATAATCCATTTATCCCGCATAAGACTAATTTATCAGTATCTGATCCCACCTTAGCCTAATTTATCCCAGCAACCTCTAGCCGAAACAATCGGGACCAGCTTGGAATCTAACAGTAATTTGCTAAATTAATTTATAGTCTTTAATTTAGAGTCCCCAATAATCACCTATTCCGTATTAGCCTCAAAAATAGATAAAATCAGCTTTGCTTCTGTTTAATAAAAACACTATCATCTTAACCTTTTACCTAGGTTAAGGCTTGAAGCTTGAAGTTGGGTTTCAGTTAAACTTCAACTTAAGATGAAGCCAAGTCGGCCTTTACTTCTGGTAAAAAGACTATAAACTTAAACCTTTGCCTGGGTTATGGTTTGAAGCTTCAGTTAACTCAAAGAGATGATAAACTTAACCTTTTACCTTTGTCATGGCCTGAAGCTTTGACAAAATTAAAGATTCAGTTCAGCTAAGTTTCACCTAAAATGACCCTATTCCCTCCTTTACTTCAGCTCACTGGAAAGATTATAATTTTGATGTTTTACATTGTGGCTTGACGCTTCAGTTAAGTTGAGTAAAGCTTTTAGCTCATTTACCAAGAAGCTATATATGATATAAAAAGTTTCACAACATCATCTCAACAAAGTGCACGCTTTACCTTTTTGCCAAAGAGCCCAGTGTCTGCTTAATATTATTAAATAAAAATCAAAAAGTACATACATAGCATATGAGAAAGTTTTTAAACGAAATGAACCATAAATTAGAAACGAAAACATTTTAAAACAAATAAAAATAGTTATTAAGCGACAGGGCACATCGCTACATACCCTACAACATTTCGTTTAATACAGTTATTGATATAACGACTTTTCAAAATACCGACTTATAGGAGAAGTGGTCGAAAAAATGGTTCGATACGAGTCATTTTCAATCACGGGTACTTTTATACACGTGAAATTATTTCAAAAATTGCGACTTGTAAGTTGAATAAGAGAGAATAAGACGGACCGACGGATACAAAAGCTTATACCGATTCGGAAAGTGATTATGCGTGATGCGAAAGTGATGCGATCGATTCGTACAATAAAAGGCCGATCGATGTGAACTTCTTCTGAGTGTTACATTCTTATGCTTACAAGTGTATATACACAAGTGTAGTGTATAGAAATCAAAAAGTGTATAGTGTATAAGAAAGTTTTTTAAACTAAAAATTTTTATGGGCAATATACTAAAATCGAAAACATTTTTAAACAAATAAAAACACTATCGTAAGAAATGAGCAATCGTTGAAAGCCCTACACTACTTCGTTTAATAAAGTTAGTTATACAATTAACTACTTTCCAAAATAAGGCTGAGAAAGTAATCCAATCCGACTAATTTTCAATAGCGTACGTCTTTGGACCTAAACACATCAGTGCACCCAATCTAATCACAATACCCCAAAAGTTTGTGGCCTGTGCGATGAACACAAGAAAACAAGATGGACAGATAGACAGACGTATAGGTTGAACAAGAGAAAATACACAATACACAACAAGAGAAGACACACAGATGGACATACAAGCCTAAATAAATTCAGAAAGTGATGCTGGGTTCTGGAGTCTAGCTTAACTCTTTCTGAATGTTGCATATACCCTTGTAAGATATAAAAACCAAAAAATATATAGCTTATAAAAAAAGTTTTTTAAACTGAAAATTTTTATGGATCATAAATTAAAAAAGAGCACATTTAAGAAAAAAATGAAAATGAAAGTGAAATTAAACTTAAATTGAATTTATATTTTTATAGAAAAATAAAAATAAGAAAAAAGAAAAAAATTTGTAACATATTTTTGCACAAAAATGCATAAAAGGCATTGCCTATCCTTTAGGCTTCAAATTGAATTAAATGTTTTGTTAAAAAAAAAAATTTTTTTTTTTGCATTTTAATTTAATATTTGTTTTATTATTACAAATTATAAAACTTTAAGCCGATTATCATTTTACCTAGATAACCATAAGCTCTTCGCTCTGTTATTTTACATGCATATAAATATGTTTATAAATATACTTAATATGAATACAACAAAGTTATGTACATATGAAAAATACCTTGATATACGCACAAATAACTATAACATAAAAACAGTATTATTTAATAAAGTGGTTGCACATAATTTTTGGATTTACTTCGTAAAAGATTTAACGTAAACACAATATTATTAAGAGAAAAATTTCGTTTAAATAATAAAAGAATATATGATATGTTTATACAACAAAAAATATGAATAAATCATTACATTTCGCCTCCCGAAGAGTTAAAGCATTAATTGTTAAAATGTTATAAAATTTCAACTAAGTTTTTATACCCGACACCACGCTTGTGCTGCAGGGTATATTAAGTTAGTGCGGATGTATGTATGTAATCCGCATGAGAGCTTAACACAGATGCACTTTTCATTATACCGATCGATTCAGTATCTTAATCTGAACTGAACTAAGCCTGCCTGTCTGTCCGTCTGTCCATGTATATTTGTGTTCAAGAGATATTTTGATGAAATTGGATATATTTACTTGTTTTGATCCAACGCTATTGAAAATGGTTCAGATCGGTTTATCATTTCGACAACTCCCCATATAACACTCTATTCTGAAAAGTCGTTATATGGAAAAAAATTGTAATTTTTAAAATTTTTCGGTAAAAGTGCCTAAGTAGTGATATTTCGGCTTTCTAAATTGATATGAAATTTTTGGACCGGGTGGGGAAATTTTTGAACCCCCGCCCATATAACGAAAATTGAATTTCACACGAAAAAAAGGTGTAATTTTCAATGCTTCACGATGAAAATTATATCATATCCGTAATTTAACATAAAAAACTTAACTGTACCACAGTTGCACCATCTAGACCTATTTTATCGATCCTATCCTAATAAGAAGTAGTTAGTAGAAGTGGAAAAGTCCAAGTCCGAGCAATTTCGTACAAAAATGAACTCTACAAAATTTGGATCATCTACACATATTTTTCGGTCCTGCCCTTTCTAAGGATTAAACTTGTCCTATATTACGTTGCGTTTTGAGCCCGCTTCCCCGTAAATACGTCCATGAAAAATATACCTTTATATAGAAACAAGATTCAATTTTTGCATTCCATAATAAAAATAAGAATTGAAGGTGAAGGGTGCTTAATGGTCGTCCTTGCCCGACTATAATGTTCTTACGTGTTTTTTGTTTAAACCATTTTGCAATTGTAATAATGACAGTAAAGCAAAAAAAAAAAGAAAAAAAGACGCGAACAACAACAAATCCAATTCAAAAGACCACCAGTAATGACAAGTGTCTAACGCATTGCTTATTGCAACTGACAACCTTTTTAAGAAATTTGTTTTATGAATAATAGCACAACAATTCGAACAATTCAAGATTTTTATGCAGCCGTCGGCTTGTCGGTATGATATGGAAAATTACCTTAATGCCTTCCCGGTGCTGATTAAACGCATAAAGGGCTGTTTTAACTATCTCCTCTTAAGCTCTTATAAAAGGTGCTTTGCTTTTGTTTTTTTCTCACAAACAAAAGGATATATTTTATATATAAAACTTTCATAGGCGACTTTGCGTGGAAATTTCCCGGAATTGATGCAAACGCACTGCTATCAGCAGGCTTATGCTTTTATAACGTATTACTTTTACAGTGCCACGGGAGAGCTTATAATTGATTCAGAGATGATGATAAAACCGAATGTAAGTTTACTTTATGGCCACTCATATAAGACTTGACGCAACCGTAAGATCTTTTTTAAATATACAATTTTTTTGTTTTTTTGTATCTATGTACATGTATATAAGTTACAATTATTACTACATATATATACATGTATATTTATTCATATGTGTGTGTGTGTGTGTGTGACTGTATGCAGTAAGTCAGCTTGAAAGTAATTATGAGCTTGCAAGAGGACTATACTTACAACTAAAGGCTAACGAATAGACCTTAAATTCGAAAGCCCTTATATTTTTCTCTTGGTTACATGTCATTTTAAGATGATTAAGTAAAAGCTTCCCATTATAGTACTTAACAAATATACACGTACAAATGTATATATATGTATTTATATATGTATTGTATTGTTTTTTATGATTTTTACGTTTTTATTCAAATGCTTTGGAAATTAAGTTCGTACCGCTGAATTGTGACTTTTAAGAGTTGCGTAGATTTTATTTATAACATTAGGAAATCTATTTACAAATTATATACACGAACTTATATTTATAATGCAATTCAACTCTCTTCACTCGCCGCTCACCACTCACTTTTGAGCCTCTTACAACCGAACCGACTGACTTGACAGATTCGACCGACTTGACTGATTTGTCTGAGTTAAATGACACGACTAACTTGACTGATTTGACCGACTTAACTGGCTTAGCTGATTCGAGTGACTCGACTGGTTCGGCTGACTTGACTCCCTTGACTGATTCGACCGACTTAACTGGCTTAGCTGATTCGAGTGACTTGACTAATTCGAATGACGTGATTGATTCGACCGACTTAACTGGCTTAGCTGATTCGACTGACTTGACTAATTCGACTGACGTGACTGATTCGATCGACGGGGCTGTTTTGACTGACTTGACTCCCTTGACTGATTCGACCGACTTAACTGGCTTAGCTGATTCGACTGACTTACCTGATTTCACCGACTTAACTGACTTGAATGACTCGACTGATTCGGCTGACTTGACTGATTCGAATGATTTGACTGATTCGACTGACTTACCTGATTTCGCCGACTTAACTGACTCGACTGATTTAACTTCCGCAATTGTTAATCCCTTAACCCGTTTTCCGCAAAATTTTTGTTAATCTTTTCACCAGTTGCCAGCCGCATGGACAAGTCGCCAGCTGCGTAGACAACGCGCCACGAATGTGTATTTGGTTTTGCACGTTCTTTAGAATTTGGTTTCTTAGAAAATCGCTTAATTTTCACGAAAATCAAATCATGAAAAATAGCATTTCCATAATAATATATCTGAACTTTTTCCTGTAGACTTTTATAGCTCACAACACTTTTAGTACGACGATGCATTAAGTTTGGTACACATATACACAGAAGTAGTTGATATAGACCATCATTAATAATTCGATCGATTCAGGGCCACTTTCCGTCCGTCTGTCTATCTTATTTTTTGAGTTCAATGTACAGAAATTTGCCACATTGATGTGGTTTGGCACAATCACTATCTCTCTCTTTCTCTCTACTTCTCTTCTTCACATTGTGTTTCCCTCTGACTTTCTCTCTTTTCAGTTTCTTTTATTTTTTCTTTCTTCCCCATAGCGACTAACACTCCCTCTCTTTCTCTCTATCTTGAACCAACTTCTTCCTCATGCTTTCTCCTTCCCGATCATTCGCATAGACACCTCTTTCTCTTTCCTCAAGTTTCCTTGATTTACCACATTTCTCGTTCTCGCCCCTACTTCTCTCATTGTAACTTTTTTAGTTTTTTTTTTTTTTAAATAATGATCAAGCAGGCAGGGAATGTTCTCTATGGATACGTGAAGGTGAAAATCCGAAAGCAGTGAGGAAAGAGAAAAACATAAATAGCGGCAGCAGCCTAGTGCGCGTTCAAATCGTAGGTAAGTGCTACGCTTTTACTGACCGACAGCACTGACTACAGCTGCGACTTAGTATGCTCTAGCCGTACTGAGAATTGAACCCGTGCGAACCGACTTCGTAGCTGCCATTCTTCATCGCATCTACAATTCTCTTCTTCTTTTCGCACTGTCACCAACTTTCTTCCGCATTTTCTCTGCCCTGAAGATCTCACACATAGTGATTCCTTTATTAAAAATGGCACTCTCTTCAATCTTGACAATATTTATAAAGTCACGATAACACCAATTTAATGTCAATGCAAATTTTTGTTCGCGCGCGTAATTTAATGCTTCATTGTATTCAATTTCGTTTTCAACAGAAAAATTGTTTGACAACTTTTTCCAATAGTTGTCGTGGTGTCATTCGCATGCCAACGAAGTAAGATAAGCGACAGGTTTCCCTACAACATTTTGTTAATGATATTTTTACCAAAACAGAAAATATTAACTCGTTATGCAAGATACATATATATATATAAATAAGGGATGAGCAAATTGGAGATTTCCCGTTTGTTTTTGATCAAACCATGTATATAAAATTTGTTGAACAAAAAAAAACAAAAAAAAAAAAAACAGTTTTGCTGAGTTTGCATTAAAAAATTTCCACAAATTTCAATTCATTGCACATTTATTATTAAAAAATTTTTTAAAGAATTTTTCTCTTCAATTAATGCATAACAGACCAAAAAACCGTAAAAACATGGTGCATAAGTTTTAGTAAAATTTCCACTCGATTATCATATTATCAGTTAACTGAGATATGTGTTTGAAAAATGTGAACCGCAATAATTTGGTTTTTTTATACATAAAGGATTATATCGCTCACTATACCTGTTTCTGTTCTGTCTATACATATGGACATATATATGTATGCAGATGTATATATATATATATATGCATGGATATCCCATGTTCTACTTCGTATATCATTTCGTTTTATAATTAAAACAATTGGTATTATTTCTTGCTTGCTTATGAAAAAAGGCATTAAAAATTAATTCATTAATTATACTTGGTTTACAAAAATATGCAAAAACACATAAAGAAATAACAGCAATATGTTCATTCTCTTATTTACATATGCTTTTGCTTGCTTTACTTATTTCATTTATTAATATTGCATTCACAAGAGCAACAACATCACCGCCACCCCTGACAACCGCATGTGATGATATTTAAAATAGAAAAATATTCGCATTTTCAATGCTTTTCATTTAACTCCTTTTCTTTTTTTTGTTTGGATCAATAAAAAAAATATATCCTTAATTAAATTAAAATTCTGGTGCGAACGTGATTTATTTATTTGGCAATAAAAGCCGCTTTTGTTAAAAAAAAAGAACAAGACAAAAACAACAAACAACTAGAGTTCAGTTTGTATCGAATCTTTTAGCAGCCATTAGTAACTAATGTATGTTAGCATTTGTCACCCAAAGTCGATAGGATATGCTTTTGGACTTTTTGCGGAATTTGGCAACACCCGTCAGATAATTATTCACAATGCAAGTAAGGTTGTCGCAAAGCCGAGGAGGTAAGAGTGGTGAGAGAATAAAAGTCAGTGTTCACTGCTTCAAATCCCAGTTCGATTAGGTGAGCTATGGTCTACAGTGAGCCCTTGGTTATTACAGACGTGACACTTACCTGTGAAAGCACTATCACCAGGATAAGTTTACGCCCCCCTTCCCACCATTAGGGGTGCCTCACATTTTTGTTCGGATACTAATCCCAATGGAATTGCATTCAGCGCAGTGCTTCGATCGTGGCAAAACTCGGCTATCGTCTCCAAAGCCATAGCTTCACTAAAGGCGATAATGGTGACTTGGTCTTAGCTATAGTAGTTAGCTAGATATTTAAGCTTTAATTGGCAAAGCCATAACAGCCGCCTAGACTGCTTTCCCTTCCTCCCTATGTTCATAAGGCCTGTCTTACGCTCTCGTTTCGAAAGAATACCAATTACAACATAACATGCGTAATATAACAAGCGTTGAAATTTAGATCCTAATCCGAACGCACTAACCTGCAGATCAGTGCTTCGATCGTGGCAAAGTTTGCCTTTTGTTCCCTTAGCTACAATTTCAAAAAAGGAGATAATGATGACTTGGTCGTTGCTATAGTGAGCGCTTATTGATTGGGCACACACCTGTGAACTGCGGTCCCTCTTGTTCTACTTTCATAAGGCGCGCCTTAAGCTATCGTTTCGAACTAAAACTAATCCAAACGCGCTAACATTCAACACAGTGCTTCGGTCATGGGGAGCTTTAGCTATCATTCCCATAGAAGTGACTTGGTCCTAGCTATAGTTAGACCTTAGTCGGTAAACACTAAACACTTACCGATCGAGGTATGCATTCATTCAACTGCTGCCTATCTCTTCATCTTAGTTCACTTCTTTTTGACCTTCACCGTGATGCACCTATAGGGAACATTCTCTAGGTGATTGGATATTATTTAAAAGAAAAGAAACACAAGGAAAGAGATACAATGGAAGAGCTATCTCCGAAAATGAGAAATAAAGAGAGAATAAGAGGGGTGAGATCGGGACAAAAAGAGGTGGGTAGTAGAATGATGAAAACAGAGAAAGGATGATAATGGAGAGTCTGGCGACGCTACAAAAAAAAAAAAATAGCTCCACACATCTCGCGAACTGAACGGATTTAGTTTTTCAGGTTACCACAGCGATTATTAGACATAACTTGACAAAAGTAGTAAAAAGAACTTCGGACTCAAGTAGGTTTCTCTGGAGACGTAGTTAATGCCGTAGCCACAGTTTTGACGAATTGCTAGACAGACAGACAGAAACAGCTAATTGGGTCAGATTTCTGTTCACTCTAGTCAAGAACATGTGTATATATATATGTATATATATATATATATATATATATATATATATATATATATATATATATA
>CCAG010006321.1:0-13710 GCA_001077435.1 Glossina morsitans morsitans
TATATATATATATATATTGGAACTGATGAACTTAACGCACAGACGAAATGGCCGGTCATTGTGTGAATTTATTTTTACATAAATCATCGCGTTACATTATAAGGAAAACCTTTTCAATTTCATTTTTATTCTCTGAGTACAGAATTTATTGAATTTAATTGAATCACTTTTCAAAAGCGTTCCATTACTTGGTGTTGATCGATTTCGTTAATTTTATAAATTTCCATAGCCGATGAATTCGTCTTACATATCCGTAGAATCGATATAAATGTAGCGACAAAGGTATCCTTCCTTTCCAAAGGAAGAGTTTATTTTTATTGAAACCTATTATTAAAAAACTTTGTAGAAATCAATCTGTGGGTTTTGTTTGTGTTTGATACTTGTTTTCTACGAATCCGTTTGAAATTATCTTCGCATGACTTAAGAAAAACAAGCGACAAGTGAGTCTAGAAAGTACCAAGTCCGGGATATACGATTATTGCCAGATAACAAAGCTTCAATCATTTTTAATGCTCAATTTTCTTTTAAAAAAAGCTGAGACCTATTTAAACATTTGAACATGTCCGCCCATCTATTCATGTATACGTTATCCTAAGTTCCATAAAATTTTCATATGCACACAGTTCTTTAAAGTTGTCAGACGTGCATTAACATTTATCCTGTGTGCAGTGGAAGATCAAAAGCATTGTCGAAAATAATACATCTCTCACTCGATGCCTTTTCAAAGTTCGCCATTGTGCCTTCTTTTCATTTTTTCCCTGCACCATTCTTTTGCGATGGGCTAACAGATAATTGTCTCTGGGGATCAGATCTTGAGAATACTGTAGGTGAGAAACGAATTCCAACTTCAAAGCGTACGATATTGTCAGGGCTCCTTCGAAACGGTAACATGTTGATATTATTGTTCAATAGGCGTCCTTTTGGAGAGCGGGACTCTCATATCTGAATTTTTATGCATAATAGTGAACGTGACGTGTTTTGATGTCTCTATGATGTCAGCTATTTCTTGCAACTTCATTTTTCAATTATCGAAAATAATTTTGAAATTTTTAGGGCGTCCGGTGAGCCCCACCACACCACATCCTTTGAAATCAGCCAAGTATCGAAAAATTACTGTTTTCGACGGGGAAGAGTTGTCATAACATTTTCCAAGCTAATCCTGAGTTTTAACTTATTTTTTACGCCGCTTTTTTTCCGAGTGCAGATTTTTTGAAAATGACAGAAGTTACGTCACTGAAATCATCCTAAATTACAAAGATATCATGAAATTTTGACAGACGTTGCTTGGGACTTGCTAAAAATGGTAGAGAAAGAAAGGAAGAAGTGGGAGGTGGTGGCCGCAACTTAATGGGGCTGTGTCCAATCGGTAATTATTATACTTTCACCGACTGAGTATTGACTATAGCTACGAATTTAAAAGTAGATCATGTCTAACTTTTCAAAACTGTACACTTTTGAGCTCAATTAACCATTACAGGGTATGAAATTATATTGAAACGAAATAACTTGGAAAATGACATACACACATTCTAAAATACATTAGTACTCGTAGTATTCTTTATGATATATTCGTCGAACACAGTGTTTAAGCGCTGTAAACGCACTTATAGCTAAGAAACATCGCTACACTCAATAATTACGCAAAGGAATTACGCCACAGAAATCATGCCTGTTAGAACATTACTGTCTGGCAATGTCGACCTTTATATATCTTATACTACTCTGCCTTGTAAAATCTTTCTTTAGTGTGCGCCTTATCCTCGGCTTATACTGGATGAGCTTCAAAACATCACTACAAACATTGCAAGCTTTTCACATCGTCGAAATACTCTTACTTAACTATTTTGACTCGTAAATAAAGTCTTATCTGGAAAATGGTTGTAAGAATGGCCAGATATGGTTCGTCCCTGGGTCAAAATACGTCCGTTCGCCAAATTTCGTCACAATGCCTCGAAAATTGCGACCTAAACGTGAAACACAAAAATACATGGACAGATATTAGGGCAGACGGACAGACGCACAGACGTTCACTGCATGTATATAATGACCCATAGCTAATAAAGATAAAAGTATTCTATAGCAAGAACAAGTCCCCAAGTTATTTTCGGCGGTGGCCGGATCTTGCATATAATTTGCGAGTAATGAGCAAAAATTCGAAAAATTTTGTTAAAAGCAATGGAGTTGCGTTCAGTTTACGCTCCATTGCGTGCTCCCGCTCCGACCGATTTGGGCCATTTTCAATACTAACATGCGCGCCGAAACTTCCAATGTTTCTTCAAAATTTGAGGTCACTATTACACACCACACTTACGGGCAGACATGGCTAAATCAAGTCAAAATTTCACGCTGATTAAAAATATATATACTTTATATTTCCATGCTATGGAAAAAACAAAATCTTACAGTGGTGGGTATAAAAAAAGCAAAGAATTTCATTAAATTCCACTGCATTTGCAGAGCAAAACTTGAATTCAAGATCCAACAATTATTCGCGGCAAGACAACGGATCCATAAGTAAGAACTAAGCGTAAATTAGTAGAAAGTTTAAGACATGGATTAACGTTTCTTTTACTTTGCGATAAACCGCATAATGAAAATGTAATTCTATTATTTTTGCACGAAAATTATCTCTAATTGCAAGCTTTGAAGCTTAGGGCTAGCCTTAGTTAGTAGTTAATTGTATTTAAGTATACTATTGTTACTCAATTGTAGGCGGTATTGAGTTACGAATATATTCTTCTAAGTTCTTCTTATTATTTGGACCTGAAAGAATATTGTCGATTATAAAAATTATCAAAAAAACATCCTAAAAACAAGGCACTCAAACTTTTTGCGCTACTTTGACTTACACTTAGCTGCTTAGTTCATTTATCAACCCGTCACCCACTCAAAAGCAAGTTACGGCGAGCGGGGCAGAGCTTTACTTCGCCTTGCACCTAGAAAACGGAATTTGAATACGTATCACGGAGTGGAATTCTTTAGCTTTGATGGCGAATTAAGGATCTACCAAAGAAGAAAGTTTTTTGCTGACTTCAATAAAATTGTAACCTTGACCATAGTTAGACAGAACCGTGTGATATGCGACGTAACGAGTACAATTTTAAATCTTTTAAGTATGAAAGAGGGGCTGGAAGAATTCATAGTGAGAACCGCGCGGTCAACTTAGTTAAGTACAGTGGAATATATCTTTTTAATCAAAGCATTGGAAAAATAAATTCGTTTCTACTTTACTGATAGATGCCTTGTGCTACACACTTCCACGAAAAAATCTACAGAATCGTTAGGTATTTCAGAGTGGAATTGAAAAGTCGGCCGGGCGTTTAAAGTGTTCTTCCAATATTTTTTAAAACGGCTTAAGCGGCCTTCTTAAACCAATTCTATTCGACGAGTACAACGCAGCGCAAAGTCCTGTATGATGCTTGGGAAACATTTTCCATTTTATCACAGATGTGAGACTTTCGCATTTTACGCACGAGTAAGAAGTAGCAAGTGATTTGCTTAGCGCTTCATGAAAGTCACGAATCTCGGATTGTGCATAGCAAACAACGTTGAAGATCTCCCAACACCCAATAGACCGAAGCTTTTCAATTTTTAAAGTAGTAAATAAAAATGTGCAATACATTCCAGATGGCGCTTTAGAACGTCGTGCTTAGCGGAATAGGACTTTTTGATATAATAAGACGACTATGCATGAACGAAATACTTGTGCAACTCTGATGCCCCCATTTTTAGTCTTCTGTCAGATTGTTTCAGTTTTCACCAATTTTATGCTTATAAAGGTAAATACTGCTGAGTTACGCTCTTAAAAAAGTATAAAAGAAAAGAAAAAACGTTATTTTGAGTTACATACAGCAGAATAAAGAAATTAATTTAGTCGTAACATAAAACGGTCCCTTAATGGTTAATGCCAAAAGAAATTATTAACAACAAAAAATGGTTGAAATAGCTTAAGAAAAAAGAAAACTCCTCTTTTTCACTAACTGCAGTACTTCACTAAAGAATGTTGTTTTAAAGACACTCTAAAAAATTCGGGTGAACGGAATGAAAATGTCAATGCCCCTTTTGACTGATTGTTTTTCGCGGAAAATGCGTTCAAAATTTTGATATGTGCTATGGGCACGTTTTTCTATTACAATACATTTTTGTCTTTGCAAGTTAAATCTGTCTATGATCAGACAGAAAGCGAGAATATATTTAGCATATAAAAATAAAATTAACAGCTACACTACACACAGCAGGGCAGGACGAAGAAATAAATGAAATAAAGCCAGTAGTTTCCGTGGCGATTGAATATCAAAATCACAGCAATTTATTTTGTTTCATTACATAACAATTTCATCCGACCGTTTTTACGTAAACTCAATAGAACTTTTATGCAAACACTCCTGGGCTTTTTGAAAAGCTATTTTATCAGTAATAATGGCCATAAGTTACACCGAAAGTGGCGAGTAGAAATAATTATTTAACTTTACTCGTTATCACAAAATGATTCTATAAATATGTGCACATCTTAAGCAAAAGCAACTCTATATTTTACATTTGCCAAGTCGTCGATCAATTTCATTGCGGCAATGTACTGTGGGTCGGTATTATCTTCCCATGGCACAGTAATCCAAACTTTATCAAATCCAACATTTTTAAAGCATTTCTTCAATTCGAAAGCTATATCACATTTGTTCGTACCGCTTACTGCGTAACATGGCGGCAGTACTTCATCCAGAAGCACACGATTGGCAATGTATCCAACATTTTTTTTTAAAACATCGTTTTGCAAGACACCGTTCTTTAAAATACCAGTTCTTTCATATAAACAGCCAAGAAAACATTTTGCCTCGTAACTGGGATAAGCTAAATTACCAACTCTAAGCCGATCCAGCTCAAATCGACCAACCCCTCGTTCTCTCTTGCAATGCTTAAAATCCGCAAGAAATTCCATGTATCGGTTTTCGCTGAACAGTGCAGGAGTAACTATGGCTAGCAAAATTAGCGTTACCCGAAACATTACCTTTCTTCTCACACGTGTATCAAAAATAATTTTCGATTTCATTTATCCAGTCATTTATATATGTAAGGCATTTCCGTGAAATTGTGATCGTTACGGTTAATTGAACTAATTGGATTTGGTTGGTTTTTTAATTTTATTGTTTAAAGTAAAACTCTGTAACACGATATATAATAAAGTCGTGATAAGTAATCAGTTAACTTCTGCAGGATGTGAAATAAAGTGCATTTCAGTTAATTAAAATAATTGCAGGTGAGTCGAAATCAAATTACTTCGCTTAACTAATATCATTATCGATAGGTTATAGCCGCCGATCTCGCGTAAACTTGCTAGTTATCGTTTATCGAGTCACTGTAATGAGCAGTGAACGCGTACAGCTTACCGTTGATTGAAATACCTTTCGATCGTAAAATTGCTGTCAAGCAATATATTCAAATTACGATCGAGTTGATCCGACATCGACAGTTATAAACTCGAAGTGAGCTGACTCGAAAAAGTGCAGGTTTTATTGGATGAAAAACTGAACCTATCATTACAAAAAATCGATCATTACATTCTACGCTAAAGAACTGTCTTCATTCTTGTAATATGAGGAAATTAATTGCAGGTAATTTGATGATAAATTTATATTAGAGCGACATGTCCTAATAACATTCCAGTAAACAGCATAACAGTTAATTACCAAAGAAACAATGTAAATAGTTAAGTTTCATATGCCGACCAACGTGAGCTCACTAAGTCGTTTATAGAATAAAGGGCTTCTCTCCTATAAGGGCATTCCATCTTCGTCAGCTTGTTTTGTTGACCATAGTTGTATTTGCAAAAAGATATTCAGCGTTCATTTTTTAGTAGTTAGAAAAGTGTTTCCCATTTGCGAGCAAACCTTATTCTGTCAATTTTATAACTTTCGATTTTTCATTACTTTTTTATATATCAAAACGTAACAGCTGATAGGGATGCCAACACCACTTAATAAATTCTCATCAAGTTTTGGTGGCATCTTGCATTTTTAACGCCTTTAAAATTTTATTTGTGGGACAATCCAAGCTTCTGAAACTATTAAATATTATCCAAATTATTATAAGCGCCACTGAAAATCTACTATTGTCCTAATTGTTGCAGAACCTAAAAAAAAGTAACATATAATATCAACCGACGCATTCCGTTCACAATTTTTCCGGACAAGTGATGATTGCTGTTGGTGGCATCAGTGTTGATTACGATGTGAATTATCCGACATCGAAATGTTCCCGGAAATTGGTTATTTCTACGTGCGTATTGTTGGCACAAACCATGGTCATCTTTAGTCTAAACGAAATTGCACAACAAGCCAAGTAAGTCAAATAAAATCAAAAAACAACGATCTTTGCTGCTTCTTTTGCCTAATTTCACGCATCGCATGCATGTCACGAACGCCACCGAAGACTTTTTCATTTACATCGTGTCGCCTTATTCAAAAAGGTAACATTTTTTGTTTGAAGTCTGTGGCATCTTAACTGACATCTCAAACATAGGCCTACCAATATTTTTACGAGTTAACAAGTTATGCTTGTTTACCGTCAACGAATGTTATGTAACTATGCTTTCCGTTTGTGTTTCATTCGATTCAGATCAATGTCTTTGTTTAGGGTATTTTCAGCTTGTAGAAGAACGAGAAAGCAGGTAGAATTAAATGTAGTAACAGCAACTGGTGTGATTGCGGGAACAGACGAAATGGTCTTCTGAAACAAAAGTCAAGCCCTTGAAACATTATTGTCGCGTCAGCAGGTGAGCTATCCATCAGTCACGCGGAATGCCGTCTGCAATTAGCTTCGTGTGAGCTACGTATAACGCTTAAATAATACACCTTGTTAATATTTTGGAGCGGAGAAAGGAACTCATAGCACCATCGAATTACGACAGTCGAACAAACTTAATTCTACCTTTTTTAGATTGCGGCATATTCTTCACCGATACTTAATAACACTATGAGTATGAACTCGAATTTGAATTTTATGGTTTTTATTCGTCCTGATGCGCATAAGACGCTTAGTGAAGTACATTTGTTGCAAATCAGCTTATAAACTGCATCATATGTAAGTCTGTTATATTAAATTTATTATAAAAATTTATTATTGTTCATGGGCTAAGAAGTCTATCTATTGTGTTCCAATAAGAATTTAGATGAATAGGCGTTTGTAATAGTTCCAAAAAGGCCTGGCTTGACTGTTGTAGATGAAAAGAATTAAGAACAACACAGTGGGTCAGGGTTCGCCATTAGATCTCCTACAACACCCTGCATTTATTCATAAAACGTATCTTCAAAATATGGCGGTACATGAGAACTAAAGACGTAGGTATACTAAATTTCATCAAAATATCTCAGAAGCTGCGACTTGCAGGATGAACGCAAGAAAATAAGACGAACGGACGGATAGAGAAGCAGAATCATATTCTGAGTCACTGCGTAGGTTGAACAGTTGAGCTTGTTGTTGCATACATCCGCACAAACATAGTGTACCACAAGTGATGTAGGGTAAGACTAATAAGTGCAATTAAAAATGCTTTGGCAGATCCCGTTGTAAATTCTTTTCAAATCGAAACTCTTTTAGGAAAGTTTCACTTCGTTTCCAATACTTGGTAGCTCAGTGTGGAAACTTACTTCAGGAACCAGTTCTTTTTAGAAAACTATTTATATTATGTCGATTGTGTGTTTGTTCGGCTTTTCCATAATTCCTATTAAATTTATTTACAATTAATAAGCACCTAATAAAGCGTTAAGAAGGCATAAAGAGTTGAAAAGGTGGGAGATAATTACCCAGCCCTACCTATCCAACCTAAAATAATAACAATTCTTTTATTTATATTTCTCTCCGTAGTACGTTGTTGCTCTTTTTTTTTTCTTCTTTTGTTTTTTTGTCTTTTTAGAGAATATTCTATAATATACAAGGCTTTTTGTACTATGGTACGGTGTCAGTATAAGTAAAGCAATTAACCTTATAAATCTACTTCATGGATCGGCTTTGCAGTTTTCAACCTCTTCTACCTCTTGCATTAGCTTACTCCCAAACAGATAACTACGAATTCAACTATAGAGCTTCACTGGCCTGTAAGCGTCTATACACGCGTGCATGTGTATGACTTTTGAATTGCTGTTTTGTCGTTTCTTTTTTTTTTTTTTTTTTTTTTGCTTTAAGCTTTGAGAACTTCAATGTATGTATGAGGATTTATGCAAGCAATTGTTACAAAAATTTATAGCTCACGCGTTGGTTAAACGTCATTTATTACCAATCACACTTGAATTTATGGCAATTGCTTGACAGTAAATTATTCTATTCAGAAGAATGAAAAACTTAAAAAAAATATTTTTTTTCTTATTTTTTGTTTGCTCTTTTAAGGTCGCTTATAAAAAAGTTCAATTAGATTTTTGAGAATAAAACATAACATTCTTCTCTTTATTTTATCTTCTTTCAAAAAATTACATAATAGATAAATTCAAGTTTTGCTCGATTCTCTTAGATATTCGAATTAAAAAAAACAAAACCGAATCCCCTGACTCCTTAAGTCGATGGAAGTATTTATTTATCTTTGAAAACTGTACTCTGTTCGGATAAAAAAAGAACATTCTTCTTTTTTTGCAGATAAGTCCATATGTCGCATGAATTCATAAACATACTTATACACGAGTGTACCCAAAATTCCTTTATTTGGTTGGGTAATTAAGAATATGTAACTGTCTGCTTGGGATTTATTAGTTTGAAACGCATGAATATGCATTTATTTGTATCGATTCTGCCGCTATACCTACAGCGCGTATCATCAAACAAGTTTTCATTGATTTTTATCGCTGGAGTACATCGTGTATGTGTATAAGAATAAAGGAACATGAGTGTGTAACAATCAAAAGAAAATGGTCTTTAGGAAGCGATAAACGTAGCTTAACTTTTTGAGAACAAGGGTAACAACTACGAGCAAGAGACCTAATAATTTAATATAAAGTTAGTGACGCTAACGAAAATCCACTCCTCGGCCTTCTCCTCAATTCTTCGCTTTGCCCCGGTTTGTTCCTTCGGCAATTCGCCGGAACTCCGTAGCAACTTGAAGTTGGAAATAAGTGAAAAATTTAACTTCACTTTTCGCTAACTACTACTAACTACGTGATTACTCCTCCGGTTTTCATTCTTAAATGCTGATGTTCTCCTCTTCTCTTTCCCACATTCAATTTGTTTTTTTTTAAAATCCAAATTGCTGGAAGACCACAAACACCTGACGAAAACAATATAAAGAGACTTTACACAACACAAGCGACTTTGATGTTGTCGAAAGCAATGAGAAGATCGGTAATTTACTCATATACCTTGCGGAGTCTCGAGAAATTTGAGATTAAAAATGGGCATTTCGTAGTGAGTCCTAAGAACTCTTTAGACAAATTCGATCGATTCTTTGATTTATGATAGTTCGCCGGATTGATTTGCGTCATTTTTCACATTTCGAAAATGTGAACACCAAGTACTTCTGCGGCCTAAGAACTAAAATTAACAGGAACACCTATCGTAGCAAGTATTTCGAGATCTCTAGGCAGTTTCGATTAGTTCGATGGTTTGCTCCTTTTTGGTATTTGCTTGACGTCTCTGAATCGCTTACAATTGTTTTTATTCAAGTAAAACAAAGTTTTACCTTTGAATTATGGCTTACGATGAGCTAATCAACGCTGTTCGATGCTGTACATGTATGCAAATCAATTGTTAAGAATACATACACGACGAAACAATTTATGTTGTATTTATCCCAACTAGAGGGTAACGAGGTCGTTTTGTTAGTGAAATTATTTACGGAAAAGACACATGTTGAACTTTGCTCTTAAGGTTAAAATTGGCGACTAAATTCAAGAGAAGTGTTTTCAGCCGGAACAAGTTTTTTATTTATTTATATATCGATATGTGCGTACGTTTTTTCTTTACCAATAAAATTATTGTTTTGCATAAGTTTTCATAGTACAACGTTTTCAGTTGCGATTACCATTTTCATTCCGCCATTCCGTCATATTTCAATCTGCCGTTAAGTTTCGTCTGACTGTTTTTTAATAGAATTTTGCGAGCTCCATACGGACAAAAAGATTCGTCAATTTAGAGAAGTACAAGTAAATCTTAAAAATCATAGAATAGGGCATTGAAGGGGCGAATCTTGATATAGTGGCTGAGCCACTTGCCAATTTTGAATAATTGTGTACGTCTTCAATGTTTCTGTTAACACATTAGCGGCCGTTGACAGGAATTCATAAATAAATAAATTCACGTCTCGCAATTTCTATTTCTGAATGTGGCCACATTAGGCGCTTCCTATAACCATTATGGTGGGAGGCATTAAGGGAGTCAAAGTGTCCCGGTACTGAGATATTGGCTTTTTATATAGAAATGCATCGGTTATTGTTCTCAATCGACACGCATAGTATATGAAACGATTTGTATGCTTCGATTTATTATAATATAAAGGTGCGGGAACCTTCCTAATTTGGAGTCTCTACGCATGGCTTATATGCCTGCCACGACGTTTTCATGCAAAGGATCTATTTATATAAATGTACGACTGCAATATTGTGAAAACAACGATTGGTCTCGTATCTACCTATAAATATAAGGCAGGTATACAAATTATACAAATTTTTTAATTTTAATTTTTATCCTCGACTTACCACCCCAAGTTTGCGGCAATCATTTCCAGAAGTTCATTACGTTCGCTTGTATTTAGGCTGCGGACGTGTAATGTCTTCCAACCTTTCGATAAAACTTCCTATTTAAAAATAGGAATTAGCTGTGAGATATCGTTTATGTTGAGTAGGTTTGCACCAAAAACCTGCTTGCTTATAGAATGTAATCTTCTGCTTGATCATTACCCATAGTCTTCTGTTATTTATTGGATAGTTTACGGATGCCCTCGCTGTAAAAGAAGGCGAAATAGCCATCGACCCATTTTCGCGCAACTTCAACTTTTATGGCCCGGTGATCTGCTAAATGTGACTGTAGCGATCTGAAAAACGATAATCGGAACGAATCAGGTTTAAAAAATGTAGCGGATGCGGCAAACCTTCCTAGCCTAAGCTGAAAATTATTTCCTTGGTTGTTTCTGCGGGAAATGGGCGAAATTGGCGTATGCGAACTGTCATCGTTAAGCTGTATTGTTCAAAATCTCGCAAACCACTTTCTAACGGTTTCAAATGCAATTTACTGCATTTTCATCCAAGGCAACTCAGTCGTGTCCGTGGCTTCCACTGCATTTAGTTCCAGGTTAATCTAGTTGAAAACTTAGAAAAACGCAATGTGCCCTAAACAACATCCATCTCTTTAAATTTCGACATATGTCAAACGATAACTCGATGACTCGAACGTCTAAATCGAAGTTATTTTTGTCTGAAACTATGTAGCATGCACGCCTCACGTAGCTTTTAGCAACCGATTTCGGTAGAAGGAAACTATTTTTAAACCTAACATATAAATATGCTTGCACTGTAAATATGTGTACAGTGTATTTGTTGGTCATAAACCTGTACGCTTAACGCTAAATAATAAGCTGTAATGTAAATTATAGTTTCTAACTTGTGGTCACACTTGTTGTGGAGAAGGTGTAGCAAGTTTCACTAAATTATCGTCAAAACTTACGATCCGCAGATTGAACAAAAGAAAGCATTGACAGACAGACTTATGTCTTAGTTAGCTTTATGCTTGCTTTTATGGTGGCCACACAAGGTGCTCACGAAGACAGCATACAGTACTATATAATATTTAATCTAATGATAGAGAAAGTATTTCCATGTATTCCGTTTGTTCTACTAGTAATAATGGAATTCTTCTCCTTTATTATGTTTAACATGGATTTCTTTATTCGTTTTTTTCCATTATCTACTTTTTATTCATTGCTTATCATTTAAGATAACGCGCGCAATTCTCATCACTTGTTAACGGAAGTTGCTGGCTTATTCGCGACCGTCTTCCTGATAATTCATAAGCAGATCTTCACCTTCTTAAGCGAAAAGTTCAAGGATAAAATAGCCCATGAAACAGTCATGTGAATGAAGTGACCCATAATAGGCGTAAGAGAGCACACTAAACTGTCAAGAAATATACAGAGTAGAAGAGAAGTTTAAGACGGTAAGGTTAAGCAAACGCCAAGGCATATTTTATCGAAGCAGCCCAATAAATAGGAACGGTCGCATACAAGAGTAGGAGTAGGTAATAAAAAAGAACACTTCTCTCTTTCTTCATCCCACTCGGCCTATAACCCGTATTGAGCACCACCGTGCCCATACATGCGGCCACAACCTGTGAGGGGCTGATCATAGGCACAACGCATTAAGTTACATTGCGATGGAAATCGGGGATATACATACTTTTCTTTCCCATTTTAAACGAAAATGCGTAATCGTATCGAAAAAATAAGAAAGAATATCAGCGAACGTGGTTTAGGCTCTGAAATATGCGATTTTGAACTTTTCTTAAATATTGAAACTTTTGGCAGGCAATTAAATCAATTTTCTATTTATACAGATCCGAAAGTAAAAGAAAGTATTTAAGGTTCATTGAAAACAAGTCTTTCTAGGAAATACTTAACGCTTTATGGAAAAAGGACGATATAAACCTTCCCTTCTCTTATCCACATGCAATGTAGTTGCCATTAGCCCAAAAATTAACAGTTAATAACTTATGCGTGAAAATATTCAAACATGTTACAGTGTTGCTATAAATACAGACATAGGTAGCAAGAAAGGTATATATGTATATGTACAATCAATTAAACCATATATGCATAGACAACCGATGTTACTTGTTACGCTATGTACGTGAAATGCGCATTTCTAAAGGTTTGTCTAACTGAAATACAATTTATTTGGAAGAGACACGTCCCGGTCTACGTACATGAATGAAACATTCACCCAAACACTTTCAAAGGTGTACGTAGATAACGGTGTGTTATATATACAAGTGTGTGATGAATTCCCATATCGATGTCAATTATACTTAATGTTGTTGTTATCATTGTTGCTATTGCATTGATGGTGATAGCTTGCATTATTAACATTACTACTAAGCTCAGCCATTTAGTTTACAAAATTGAATATTTGTTTGTACTGAATACGCTACTTTGTGTATAAGTGTATAAGCAGCGCCAAGTGTATGGCAAACATCAAAAGACAAGAGCATCTCGCCACATTAATATCCTATGAGATTTCTAAAAGCTTGTACAAATTTCCTTTAAGAGGTACTTTGAAAGTAAAAAAAACCAAAAAAAAAAAGGAAAGAAAATACACAGGAATATAGCAAAACATAGCAAAACAATAACAAAAATAACAACACAGCAACACGCAGTCTAATGCCACTCTACTAAAGGTGAACGTAACGTAGCAAAATGTCGCCAGAATTATCCTGCTTGTAAATGTTCGAATGCGTTTTCGCTTACGGCATACGTAAATAGCAGCAAGTTTCAGTAGCAACATTAATGAACATACACCACTTTGCATATTTGTAGTTTCAGGTTAGTCCTTTTCTCTGCTTTAAATGCTGCAAAAGCAATTCGAGTACCATTTAAAAGTAGAAAATTCATGTGTAATCTTTCCTAGATTTTCTTTGCTGGTATAAGTTCTTTGCAAGCTTTGCCATTTTGTGACTTACTCTTTCATTTAGAGGGGGGGAGAGAGAGAGAGAGTGAGAGCGAAAAAAAAGAGCGAGAGAGAGAGG
>CCAG010006322.1:0-10873 GCA_001077435.1 Glossina morsitans morsitans
GAGAGAGAGAGAGAGAGAGAGAGAGGGAGGCGTTCGTCCTCAGGCCAAAGCTAGTCAGTGTATCAAATATCATCAAAATATCTCAAAACCCGCGACCATGTGACATAGACACAAATTGGACGGACCGGCACGCAGACGGACTGGTGGGCAGAAAGGTTTACTTAGATTCAGAAAATGGTTCTGGGTGTGATAAAAGATGAGTCTATTTTAAGCTCTTCTGCTTGTTACATACGTCCGTGCCAACTTAATATATACTGTAGCGCAAGTGTTGTAGATTATAAAAAATATTTTAAAGTATTTATTTTGAATTTTTCTGTATCTTTTGGCTGATCTCCTGATCGTTGTTCTGCTATATAATATCGTAAGTTGAAGTCTGAGACTCCAGACTTAAACAAATAAATAGTGTAAAAAACCCTTTGAACTGAATGAACTGTTTACTCGAACTGCTTAGTTTGAAGTTTGCTCTTCCCTCTGATCGATGTTCTTCTCGACAATGTTATAAGTTTATGTCCTTAATCCGAAAGGTCGGTTGAATGTATTTTGCAGTCAGCGAAGAAAAAATATTTGCCCAGGCGGTAAGATATATATATATATATATATACCTTTCTTAATTGACTTTAGTAAATCGGCCTTTAGAGACAAAATTTTATGGCGGACTTGTTTTTTTTTATGTTCGCTTTGAAAAAATCAAATATTGGTGACTTTTTGCTCTGCGCCTATTAAGCATAAGCTAATGAGAAAAATATCATATTAATACACGCATTAATACGTACATTTTGTTGATGATTTTTTTTTTTTTTTTTTGGTAAATTTTTTTAAACCTTTGCACCTAACATGAGAAGCAAAAGTTTACTTTTTTTTTAAGAGCCTATAAACTTCAAATTCATGTCGTTACCATTTTGCATGCAAATCAAATGAAACGACACCAGAAGACAGAGTGTAGGGAAGACTGTAAAGACCATAAATTTAAGTTGCGAACGTACGATTTATGACCGTAACTAATAAAAAATATCAGTAAAAGTACGATAACAGCAGCTGAGGACAAAAAATTCAAACAAAAATTCTATCGTTTGTAGACTTTAAGACAAATTCATGATGCCCGTCTGACGCTTCGCTGAAATAATCATAGAATAGTTCTGCGTATAAGTGTTACAGAACAATATTTACAAATTGGCAAAAATTCTTGTAATATCTGCACTCAATTGCTGAACTTAGTTGCGAGGCTTTGTAATCTAGTAGCTACATAAACAATATGAAGGATTTGTGTTAATGTTCGTTATGGGAGGAGCACTAATTCTTTGCAGTGAAACTATGCTGCGAACTTAAAATAATTACCATATTATTTTTAGAAAGATACTTCTTCTTGTTAGAGGCCTTTTAAAAGCCGCGTCTTAGGCTGAAAAAAGCTATATAATCTTAAAGCCTCAAACCCTTAGCCTTTTTATCGGTTTAAATACTACTCTAAAAACTTATGTATTGTCACTTTCTATTCCTGATTATTACTTAGTTTGCTTAGCGACCGCGTCTATGTGGCTCAGATAATTTGGAGATTGTCCAAAGTTTCCTTGGTAAGCTCAGTTACGCCTTTTGACATGTGTAAACTGGGTCGTAGGAACAACCTTTGCTGCGCCCTTGGATTTCCTCAAAATAGAAAAGTGAGTTGCTAAATGCGGTCTTGGGGGTCGTGAACGTTCACGATGATCATTTTTACATCGTACTTTCACAATTATTTGAGCCAATTTCTAGATAAATATCTATATCCATATAATAGGTCGTAGACTTCAATCTTTCATGTTTTCCGGTGATTCACGTCGATTTTCATATTCAACTTACTAAGTTTTAGTGTTCCATCTAAATTTTCGCATTCGTGATCTACCATGGGGAAGCTATGTTTAGTATATTCAAAACTTTGCCCTAATCAGATACACGTATGCATAAATATGTGAAGCGTTTCCATTAGAATGAAACACACGTTTATAGATTTTTATTGGTTGAGGTATATTTTGGAAAGGAACGTTATTCGTGTTATATTATCCAAGTCTTTCTCTTGAATAATGAAAAATTTCAATCACAAATTGCGAAATTCGAGACGATGATGTAAGATAAAGCGTAGCCTTCGTAACGCTTTTACTATAACTTCCCGTATATACTTTTTATGAAATATCTGTAAAATGGTTCTGAGTGTTGCAAAGAGAAGTGCAAACAGTGTATAACTTCATCTTTCATTGGTATATAAATATATATAAAACTTTAACTCGTTTGTAATGTTTTTAACCATTAGTTACCGAGAAGCGTTTACTGGCAATGTCTTCCTTTCTACGATGTTCGCCTATATGAATCAGGGATTATGTCAAGTAAACAATGTTGTGATCAACCCATAGTTCAGAGATGATTTAACCATTTTCGTCAGTATATTGAAGGTGTATGATACTTCGTTTACCTTTAAATATCAAATATTAGAAAAGACGTAGGGCTAATTACAAACCTTCTTAGAATGACTAAAAACTGTGACATATAAACTTCGAAATGTTGTTGGCTGCATTTGGTTGTGGGTAAAAAAAATTGGTTTCCAGAATTAACTAATGGTGCCGGCCATAAATGTTCCAGATTCCAAGTTAAAAGTTGGCAGCAAGTTGGATGTTGGATGACATTCGCAAGCTTGTTCCTTAGGGGACTGTTGTATAAAAAATCCAATTTTAGCCGTAAGTATTGTAAAAATAATGATAGTACAGTTTACTTAGAACAAGAACAAACAGTAGCATTAACACTAGCAACTAAGTCTGTCGGCCCTTTACTTTACTAGATTGACTACTTCGTTAAACCGGTCGCTTTAAAAAAGTGAAGTACTTTATTGATATTAAATTCTCCAAATATTTCAAGCTTAGATTTTACCAACAAGGATCTTCGGAAATTGGAAAGGTTTCGCTGAGTATACGTTTAATCGTAACATTTTATCTACGATTGCAACTGCGTTACCGAATAGTTTTTAATAAGTAAAATAAATTGTCAGCTTAATTTGCGCAGCGTTATTCATTATATAAGAAATTGTTCGAAATGGATTATTCTCGGAAAGTTCCGAATTGAACTTCAAAGGTATAGTATAAAGAAATGAAGTGTAGTCCATCGTCTGCCCTTGCTTCTCCTATCTTTTAAGCAGGGTATGAATTCATTGCCGGGAAAATAATCAGGATTGCAAGAATTTGGTGGATTCATTAGAGCAGAGTAGAAGTTCAGCTCGTACAAACAATGACTCAGCGATTGCAACGTATACTAGATAGAAAGAGAGAGTCTGCTTGTGGCAGCGAATTACCACTTAGTCTTGATAGATTTTCTTGGGCGAATGTTGCTGAATGAGGTCGCTTTTCGCTACGATTAAAATTCACGATACCATAACGGTTGGCATATGGCATCCCAAATAGAGCCGTCTTAAATATTTAGTTTCATCGTCGGTGTTAATGGTTCGACTCAGTGGCACTGTCCTTTAGATTAAGCGGCGAAAGTGGCCACAGAATTACATCTATGCAAAAATATCGCAAACTATATGTTCTGTACACTTTTCGGAATAACTTATACTGCCGCGTAAAGCTTAAGAACTGTGCACTCATATACAAAAGTTACAGGTTTATACGCTTCTTTATGCCGTACGACCAGCTCCAGCTCAGCAGTTTCAGAAGAAGGCGAGAAGTTATGCAATATCATTTCAAGAAGAGGTGAAGGCTATTGAACGAATGATGGCGTGGACTGAGGTTCGCTTTGAGTAACCTGTCCAATGCATGTAGTACATCAAAGCCTCGAAAGCTTAACCTTTTGCTGGGCAAACAATTTAAAAAAACCATATGATACTCGTTGGATATATTTGATGCACCAAATTTTGGCCTCCCATCGATCGTTATTTATGACAAATTAACAGAATTTCTTTAAAGCCTAATAATAGAAGCTCAATATTTTTTAGCGTCCCTGTTAGGGTTTCCTTACTTTAACGTAAACACTTTAAAATGTTAATAATATTTGTTTTTTCTTCTTATACTTTTTAATAACACTTTGTCTGCGCTGTTGCTTTTGTGAGGAGAGGGAATCTCAGATTCTCACTATTCGGTTCACTTTAATGAAATCAAATATTTTGGATTTTTAACGTATGTAGTCATGTAAACAATCATTCGTGTAAGGTCAACCATAGCCATGCAGTGAACATCATAAAAATGTCAGAGGAAATATCTGCTCTTGCTGCTCTATAACCACACTTATCTCCCTACTCCGTTCTTTAGCATGTTTCCCTTCAAAGACTATGTATTATTCGCATAAAAACAAAACGGAAGATAAAAAGAAACGAAAAAAACAACAAACACACGTTGCAGGACTCACAGACACATTTTAATTAAATGCAGCCAAAAGAAAAGGAAATAAAGATAACACCAGGACACGAACTTAGGCAGCAAAGAGGAAAAAATGAAAATGAATTGTTTCACACTTACACGTACACGCCACAAGTGTGTGTGCAATAAATGACTTTTTCTTTATGTATGCGTGCATGTGTATTAATTTCCTTTTCCCTTTTCAGATCTTTTCGAACTAGTGTACATGGAGATAGAGAGAGAAAAGGCAAAAGGAAAAAATAATAAAAGATTACAATGCTATATAAGGACTAATTAAAATTCTTTTAATTCTAGATGCGATGCAGATTATAAAGACAGATTAGATATCTAGCATAAAAGTGGAGAAATGGTGGACAAGAAAAAACCTCATAAATATGTTAAGCAAAGGGATAAACGGTATTTTAGAGGAGACAAAGAAAGCGTCTCTGCCTTCCAAATAAAGACGTCATGAATTATAAATTTGAGTTTCGAAACTGTTGTAAGGACTTCGTGTGAACAATTTAAAGATAAATATATTTCAAGCAACTTTAATCGAATATAACTATGAATTATTTAAATCCAATCAGAAAAGTGAAAGCAACAGAAGAAAAGGAATTTTTTAAAAATTTGAATTAACTCAATAAGTTTTATCATTACTATCACTATTTATGAATTTGTTTATTAGTTAGGGATATACCGCAGTCTGCTGATAGGTACGCTTCCAGTATTTTCATCGCAAACTTTGAAAATACTCATATGCGCCTGCTTCTATTTTGGGTATAATGAAATTTCGCATAAGAGTGAATTCAAAACAGCAAACAAACATGACATGATTTCTCATGACTTTGCAAAGCAATGAGCTTAAAATATGTATTCTCACAAACTTTGAAATCTACTGCGGTCTACTGCGGTCCGGATGAGTAGCCGAGTCGGTAATAATCGCAACTATCTCACACCCACTTGGCAACGGTCACTATCCCCTTCTACCTTCTTTCTGCGCATACCCCATGTTACACGAATAGCGGACATCTCCTGAATGATTGACTATATAATAGAAAACAAGCCTACAGAAAGCAATTTTCATGTGCGCCCTTATTTCTTTCGTACAACTTCAATGAAGGGCAAGTCAAATTTTGTAAGCAGTTTATCAACTGATCAGAGGTCAATTTCCCATAAGAATAAATTAAAAACAGCCGCGAACTTCACTTGTTTTCGGTTTTTGATTTCCACAGAGAGATATTCGCAGCGTCTAGCATGAAATGTTATGATAGCAGAGATTTTTGTTATTCCAAATACTTTTCAGCGCTTCGAGCAAAGTTCATTCCTTCTTTTACTTGTCGGGCGGCAGCTTGAGGACTGGCTTTGTTAACTTTCCCATTTAGATGCAGGATGCTTCATAAGGGCTTTCACACATAACCTGCACACCGCCAGAAAGCTAAGCCCATTTGTATGCTCTTGTTCATCAAATTTTCTCGGTAGGAGCATTATTCACGCACTTTTTGTTTAGTGTCTACTTGATTTATTACACTAACTTATGCGAAGAGGATTTTTTTTTGAAACTGGAAAATGGGTTTCCAAAAACCTCTTATTAATAATGGTGACAAATCTCATCGCACCCACCGGGCTGTGAAATAATTGATTTGACTTTAACTCACTTTCATGAATTTCTTGTATGAACATGTGTTTATTTTATGTGAAGGACGTACATGTTTCAAGAAAAAGCTACTTTGTATTGTAGATTTGTCAAGTCGTCGATTACTCCCATGACTGAAGCGTGTTCTGGATTCCTTTCACATTTTTTCGGTATCGCAACCCAAATGAGTTCGAAACCGATTTTTTTTAAAACATTCGTTTAGACTAAAAGCTTTCTCACACTTGTTTGAACCCTCTATTATTTGACACGAATTACTCTCAACTAATTGGAAATGCTGGTGGAAGTGCTTCGAAAAGTTTACGTTATATGGAAATGCAAAAAATTCTATAATTTCCTGATAGATTGATTCGTGAAATAATGATATTTTGGCTCTTGAGACCAAGAGTATGTTTGCGTTTTTCTTACTCAAATAACGGTAATATTATTAAATACAATAACACGGTAATGGATAAATAATCAATAAATAGGACTCAAATTTCCATACGCAGGGTAATGCTTGGATTTTGTAATCGCCGATCTGGAGATTTTTACAAGCGATTCATTTTCTCATGTGTTTACCACACAAATTATTGTAACTGAGCATTAAGCAAACGTCGTAGTCGAATTCAGTTACTGATCACAAAATTTGTACAATATTCCAGCACGTCCCCTTCGGTGATCGACTGAACTCTAAAATCTAAAGAAGATGCACAAAATATATAATGAAAGGCCAAACCTGGCATGACCGGGCAAATGTTTGTACACGAATTGTTGGTCAAATAAGACGAAAATCCAATAACGTGGTACATCTACAGTAATTGGGCCGAGCGAATTTAACAGCATTTGTTAGATAATATTGCAAGCTCACAACCATACTTACTTCGTTAGGTGTTTTACGTAATTGTAGAGAATTGCGAGGACCGATTTTGCTTCGTCGAATCGTCGTCTAATTGGCGAGGTGGCTATGTGATAAGAAAGAATTCCAAGCCAAGCTGCTAGTCGCCACAGTCACCAAGCACACATACAGATGCCACTAGATCAATCCAGTCATGAATGTGTATATTCTATGGTGCCTCCGAGGCATGTCTCAATGCTTTTAAAAAGTTGAGCATAACCTGAAGAACAATAGAATATTTGAGTAACCCTAACATAATTTCTACTTACAGGTCTGAACAACGTTCTGCGTTTGATTACGAAAAATTAAACTGTGTTATAGTGAGGAATATTACTTAGTTCCCTCCTCTGTGCGATCTTAACATGCTATCTCTTGATTCATAAAACGTTTAGAATCTCAGAAATTCCACATTGCTTACATATACATTTGTACACTGGGCTTTCGCTTAAGGACGAAAATAAATAGCCGAGTAATTAAATAAATTACTTCACTGGCGAATTTCACTTATCAGATACAACAAGAGAATTTAATAATGAAATGATTTAACATTAGTTGCTTGCACCCTTCGATCTGAGATCTTTTTTCTATATGCGTAGTTAATGTCGTCTTATGTGAATTGTTTACTACTGTACCGAACATGCCGTAGCGGACGAACAGACGGACAAACGGGCATGTTTAAGTCTACTCAGAATTTGATGCTGGTCAGGGTGATGCTTAGTGGGGCCTTTGAAGCTTCCTTCTGGGCGTTGCAAACGTTTTGATAAAGTGAATAAAACCCTCATCCTTCGGTGATAGTTGCAAAAAGAAGAAGCAATCACAAGATGATATTGCAGCGCTTGCGCTTTTAAATGTTTGGGAGTTGCACCTCTCTACTAAGTTTAATGAATATAGATCCCAGGCATAACAAAATACAAACATGCACAAACTCGAAGAAAGTATTAAAAGTCCTAACTTTTTTTTTCATTTTGAATAAATAAATATTTTATTGAAAAAGGAATAGTAAAAGGGAAAGATTGGAACAGATTATTACAACTAGATTTTTGTTGAGTACGGTTATATTATAAACCACAAACGCTCCAAAATTTTGAAATATTCCACATTACGCTTTCTTAAAACAACTCCCCTTAGAGTCTCAACTTTTTCAGATAAAAGATCAAAGAAGACACAATTTTGGCTTTGCTAAATTCCCAATCCTAAAACGATCGATCTATTGAACAAGTTTTCGTGCTCGTTGGAAGCAATTCTCCTAACTGTGCAGCATTGAAGAAAGCTTAAGCAACTGTGACTGCCAAAGCAAATCTTAGTCAAAAGGTCATCTTTCTGCTCAAATCTATATCAATTCAGTTCGATCAAGCGCTTGGATAAAGGTGAACAGCAGTCTTTCAGTTCTTAGTTGTCACGAGATTTTACGAGTAGTTGTTCAACAGATTGCAACAATTAAGTCTTCATTTTGCGACCGTTACCTTCGACTTCTAGAATGTGATGAATCTCCATCTTACAATTGCCAGGACGGATTTTACCAACCCAGTCTGTATTCGGATCCTCCCATGTTCTCGATACACACATTCAATAATTTTTTTCGTGCTTGAACAGCAGATACACCTTTTCGATAGTAACAATGTGATGTATACCGAAAATGTTATAAGTCGACCGCCCACATTTGATGGAGCACCAAAAGAAAACTAACGCGCAGAACCGAACAAAACTTTTCGCAAAGAAGCTTTGCAATATCAGCTGAACTTTACTCACAGAAAGCACAATTAAATCCTTCGATGGGGAAAGGCAAACATACTTACTCTCCGAGCAGCCTAATACACATGTATATGTGATATAATTTTCATTATTATTATTATTATTATTATATAAACTTAGCCAGAGAATAAATTCTAAGACTAAAGTCTTAAAGCACTAGCATCTAAGGCTTTCGGCTTTATTTTTTTTATTTTTTATTTTAATATTATTATTATTACTATTATTATTATTATTATTAAAAACTCTACCGCATTATTTTGATAATTATTTGCATTCGTTCGTTTGTCTAATTACGCATAGCAAATGTGATTTAATTTGACTGAAATAAAATGCTGTTTTTAGATGTATGTACGATACATGAAGAAGCCGATTTCACATTTCGATAGGCAGTTCGTCATACGGGTAAAGCAATAGCAGTATTTTAGTTACACTTAAGTTTATCAACTTTATGTGAGTCAGAGCCGATGAAGCTTTAAAATTCGACTAAGCTATAGCTCTTCAGTAAGCGATTTGTAATCTGAAAATACCGGTGCTCTGCCCCAGGTAGGAGATAAGCAGGTTGGCATGAAAACTTTCCCAAACGCCCGCTCGAACCATGTGCTTAGCACTGGAAACTCTCTTAATGATTTTTGACATATAAGACTTGATCATTAGACGCGTGAATGGTTCATATGATGAAAGAATTATAAGCAAATTTCTAAATAAGCGTACAAGTCTTTTTCACCATTAAGGGGTCTTGAAATTGTGGATTCATTTTAGTTATGCTGATCCTAACAATTACAAAACCATTTCATTTTATCAGCTACGAAAATGGCGTTGACACTGGCTGTTAAAGCGACTGCCTCCTTGAGCAGTTCGGGTTAAATGAAGTAAATGCATAAAGTGAAATGGCAACCTACGCACAGCGATGGATAAATGTTACGGCAAGTTGAAAACAGTGAAAGTGAGCATCGCAAGTATTAATTCCTGACATTAATTTTCAGTTCAAATTCAAGGGTAAATCCTTGTGAGTATGTATGCGATAAAAAACTTTACGACATGCGATGGAAATGGAAACATTAGAGAGCGCCCAAGGCTCGCCATACGTAACGGTTATTTTCTAGAATGAACTGAAGAAAAGCATAGACGTTTCCAAGTGTCGCGTAAAATCTGTAACTGAATTCCACGTGAATCCCGTAGCCGACGCCACTATTGTTAAGCGCATAGCAACAATTTTTCTGTTTTCCTTTTCTTTTGCTAAGTTACGACAAATGCTTTTGAATTTACTCCATTTGATTTAGCAAATTTTAAATAAATAACAAAAAAACAAAAAAAAAAAAAAAAGAAAAAAAAGGAAAAAAATAGAAAAAAAAATACTAAAATAAAAGTGATACTCGGTCTTTTTGTGGTTCAACTGAGCTGAACATTAAGGCGTTTATGTACGTATTCGCCATGCCACCATCTAAAAAGACCAGCCAGCACCTACCAACACGCAACTTACTTAGAGAGCTTCCTAGCTAAATGGTTGGCTGCTTGACTGGCTGACTGACCTGACTGGTTGATGGCGACTGTAAGCTAGGGGTTGCACAGATGAAAACCTTTTACTTAATCGTACAACAAACTTTATGCGGGCAACAACAGTAGTCAGCAGAAAGCTTTAACCAATCTACATAGATACAGGGCAAAACAAACGAACAACGAGGAATTTAATGAATTTTACTAAACGTTGATTTTACCTGTACTCGATGTATGTACGTGCATAATACGTTCAAATATGCCATAACGTAACTGCTGCCTTGATATTAAAATGGTTGGGATAGATTAGAAAGAAGACGGAAGACAGAAAGGAAAAAAAAAAAAAAAAATTGAATTATTCCAGAAAAATCAGTAAAAGGAAATTCTTAGATTTTCCTTTCTTTTTTTGGTTTTTCTTTTTTTGATTTGGCCACAAACAACATAACGCAATACATAAAACAGGACGGGTTAAAATTAAATAACTCTAGCTGTGCTTAGCTGGTAAACTGCGCACTTAACTGTCTGATTGTCGGTTAGTTTGCCCGTTCGTTCATTTACTTTTTGTCTGTCTGCCTATCAGTGATTACCAGTGGCGCGTGCTTTATTTAACCTTTCATTTGAAAACCAAGTCTAAACTCTAAAGTACACCTGTCTTACACCGAACGTAAACAATAAAAAGATTTCATGCGCAAATATATTTCATGTGAAAATAGAATCAAGAACAGTGCAGATAGAATAACTAAGGAA
>CCAG010006324.1:0-155954 GCA_001077435.1 Glossina morsitans morsitans
TGAAATGAATCGTTGCCCCCATGTTTGATTTATTTACCAAAAAAATACCTATGCTCCTAGCTACAGATGAACTATAACCTGCGGAAAGAAAAAACATTTTTTTTTGTGCAGGCAGTGACTACGTCGGCTGTGGCATTGTTTTCATATTCAAATTTAATTAAACTTTTTCTCAAACTCACAACATGTACCGCAACATATCCTATAACAATTTCGTTTTATAAGAAAACACGAAAAAATAAAATTTTATTAAGAAAGTTTTTATTTAAATGTTGACATAAAATTTCAGACAGGGAAGGGAGCCTTTGCATTACCGAATGTTTTCATGACAGTAATAACAATAATAATCATAGAGTAAAAACATAACCAAACGTATGCAACATGTAACAACACTTACTTGATAAAGACAACAATAAAAAAAATGGAAAACTATATAACATTTTAAATGTAAGCAGATGTGAATGGAAAACATTTTGGGGCTTTAAAAGCAATAATAAAATTTTATTTTAAACGAACTTTATTTACTAACCAATGAAGGATGTATTCATTTAACCTTCATGTTTGTTTAGCAAGGTAGCGCCGTGTTAATAAAAAATCCAATCCTACGGCATGAGCTCTGTACTTTGAGAGTAGGAAAACACCAAGAGATAATACACGCCCATACAATTTTTTAAGAAAAAGGTTTCTTTCCTTGTTCGTAAAAAGCGCCGATCTGGGTGGAAAATTTTGCAGACGATAGTATTCTGACGATGCAATGTTAGGACTATATGACGGATGTGGTAATACATCCCAGCCAAGTTGTAATAATCTTTGGTGAATGAGAGAAGAAGTATGAAGTCTTGCATTCTCGTGATGAAGAAAAAAATTTTTCCATTTGAACAAACGTGGAAGTTTCTGCTGCAAGGCTTCATTTAATTTGGTTATGTGTTCGCAGTATACTTCACAATCAAAAGCAGGAGCTCGTAACACAGAATTCTTTATAAGCCCACCATACTAACACCAAAATCTTCCGGTTTTGGCGTTGTTCGAGATGACTCACCACGTCTTCGCGTGCTCCATACCGTTGTGCACTTTTGTATGGGATCTATTTTTCATCACCATTTACAATTCCCTTCAGAAATGGATTGTTTTCGTTTCGTTTCAACAGCATATCGCTGATATTAATGCGTTGTGTTAAGCGACTTTCTTTTAAGTCATGTGGAATACAAATGTTCAGCTTTTTTATAAATTTCAGTCTTTTTATG
Organism: Glossina morsitans morsitans; assembly: GCA_001077435.1. Taxonomy (NCBI): domain Eukaryota; kingdom Metazoa; phylum Arthropoda; class Insecta; order Diptera; family Glossinidae; genus Glossina; species Glossina morsitans. The sequence continues at coordinate 1,242 of CCAG010006324.1, forward strand.
TGTTCATTAACAGTTGTTTTGGATGAGTTAAGTCTTCTTGCAACGTCACGAATCGTTATGTGTCGATCAGCTTCAATCATAAACTTTACTTGGTCGTCATCAATGGTATTGGGTCTACTAGAAAGCGGTAAAAAATTGACTGCAAAATATCCAGAACGACATCTCGGAAAGCAATTTTGGCAAGTGCGTTCTGCTGGAGCGTTAGTTCCATACACAGCACGTATTACTCTATGCGCTACTGCAGCTCTTTTACATTTTTTGAAAGGAAAAGTAAAATATGCCTTCTGTGCTCACTGGTCTTCCATTTTACAATGTACGTCTCACTACTATAACACAACCGGTCACTTCGGACATTTTTTTACAAAATGAACATAAGCTTGCTCTACAGATTGCTTAATAATTGTAGAGCTTTAGGATGAATATCCTACTATCCTAATACATGCTTGCGGCATACCTGATTGCATAGAAGTAGAAGGATCTGCTCTAAAGTTTTTGAGATCTTATACAATATTTGAAAAGACGAATTATGTATCCAGCTAGCAAAACAACAGAGAACGAGTATCATAAGATTCGTCTTAAGCTAAGTAGAGTTATTCCTTTATTCCTGTGCAATTAAATTGACATTTGTGCCTGAACATGTAATTATTATATTAACATTGCAAACATTCTTGCATATTTATGGGGTATTAGTGCATGTTGCATAACTTCAGGCATGTGGTAGAAAATAACATTTTATGGTAGGTTTTTTTTTAGTTTTTCAAATAGTTTTAATTAAAATCCAAGCGGAATGTTTTTACTCATTCTGTAACATTAAAAATTAACAAGAACTAGAAAGAGAGAAGAAGGCAACAGATAGAGAGAAAGAGAGAAGAGAGAGAGAGAGAGAGAGAGAGAGAGAGACAGAAAAGAGAAATCAAAGAAAACAAAAATAAATGAAAAAGAAAATTTTCAATTTAAAAAGTTTGTTCTTTCAGTTTTTTAACATCATTAACTAGAACTTCGTATTAAAATGCTCTGTTGTACTGCTGTTGGTCGCTTCCTTAACCAATCTCCCGAACTGCCTTTCTATTTTCTATTGCCGACTTGATTCTAAAGAATATTTTCATGTGGTTTCGGTATTTTTCCATTTCCATATTTGACAAATACAATTTTCTTGCAAACTTTATCCGCTGCTGTTTTTCTTCGACTTATTCATCTACGCATAATACATAGACAAAGAGCTATAAATATTTTACTAATACTAACCACAATCATTCCGACATACATATTGGCACAAACAGGCGACCGTACACATAAACGCACATACAATATTATATCACAGAAGCTAAGATTGCGAAATATTTGCGTTTAATGCAATTTTCTCTCGCGCCTTTTATATTATATTCCTGATCCTTGTAACTTGCAGTTTCTTCTTTGACGAGATGCTGGTAGAAAGGCAGAAAAACGAGCAAAACAAAGTCTTGATTTCATAGCTTTAACTGAGATTTAGTTATGTCAGAGAGTCTCACTGTTATGGTTTTTGTATTATAATTTAATGGTGGTCTGAACTATGTTGGCAGAATGGCGAAGAATCCTTAAGATGGCAAATAAAAAGGATCTCATTAAAAGTTTAAGCCGCACAGAAAAAAGAAAACAAAAAAACAGGAAAAAGAAAAATTCATATACATAAATAGGGACTGAAAGAACAGGAAATTATAAGAAAGCAGTTAAAGTTTATTTGTGTAAAGTACATGCTGTTATGATGGATTTTTCAACCAAGTTTTTTTTTTTTTTAACGGAAAGGAAAACTATTTATTGACAAATGCAAAACATGCCAGAAAATTGAGAGAAGAAATTAATAACTATTTACCAACTAATTGAATAAAGACGCTATTACGTGCTAAGTAAAAGATACCCTAAGTTTTTTGCTTGGAAACTATTACGTTAGCCACAAATACCTTCCAATTAAAAGCAATACATACACAGTACTTATCATTTAAAAGACAATGCTATCTTTTGATCACGAATCGGGTCGTTTTCTCCAACAGATTCCTGAAAGACTTATCAGTTTACTGAACAGTAAAGTTTTATACCTTTGTTCAGAAATCTATATAAAATTTCAAATATTTCGTCCCATCGTTCTTAAATTAATTATAAGTAGCTTAGCATACCCTTTATTATTAACAATTGTGTGGGGAATCCGTACGGCGATCTAAAAGATCTATTGTACTCGTCCGTTCCACTACCCACTCAGTTTTAGGAATCTTAATCCGGCGTTATAAAGTGCTCGCCAAACACTTGATGTCTGATTCTGCAGACGGCCTTACATTCACATAGAATGTCACAGGACGGAATCCGCACGAATCGGCATCGGAGACACGTATGTTCTTTTCAGGCGGTACCTGAGGGAGTTATGACCCCTGTGACCAAATGTAAATCGCTTCTCCTTAGTCGCAGTAGCTTATGTGCTAAGCAAAAAGGTTTTATGAATTTTTTAGCTTGCCGTTGTCCTGCGCAATGCATCCAATGGCAATCCGATTTTTTCTGCGCCCACTGAGAAACGAGCCTATTTTTATGGGTTCTTGATGCGCTACACAACGTTTCAGGACCTACCATGGTCCCTCGGGCCCGCTGTTAAGTAGACGCTCAGCCATTGCGTTGCCCTCAATACTCGAATGGCCACGCGTATCATTGTACTTGCCAACCTCATTAAATGTTCGAAGGCACTCAAACAAGAGCCTTGATGTTATTGTCTGCCTTTTTGGAATATATTCAGATCACCTCTCTCCTGTATTGCCTTCCTAAGCATTCGGAAGCACATGCGGAAATTGTATGGACTTCTGCGTGGAATATGCAAGGATTATATTCCCTTCGTATGGCCTTGTGAAAACTCGGGCCGCATTCTCCAATCACAGTTTTGCCCTTTATTTAAAAAAGCTTGTCCCTCCCATCCCAATCACGCCGTTTTGGTCATTCTGAACAGATGGGAGAGTATCAACTTCAGCATACCCCATGTAACTATATTTTTGTAAAGCTGACTCTACAAGCTTATGTTAGAGCAAATTCTTATTCTCCACCACCAAACAGCTCCAAAACATTGCTGTTGAACGCACCAACGGCGTCTTCCGGCGAAGAAAATGTTTCTCCACGTAATTTATTCTTGACTTTTGGTTACAAAAAGAGGTCATGACACGAGGACAGTACGGCGGTAAACAGTTGGTTAGTTATTAGTTAGTATATTTTTATGAGATTTTGGCGTTGGTTCCTCAATTTCCGGTTAACGCGCATAGAGCGATGACTCGTCATCTGTTACGACCTTAAATACGTCTTTTAAAGCACCCGCATTACATATCTTAAGCTTGCACAACTTGAGCCCAGTAGTCTTTTGTCAATCTTGTAAAATTATGTAGGATCCCAAGAGACAGAAAGTCTTGTAGGGCTAAATGATCATGCAAAATTTTATAAATAGTTTTCGGGCTAATGCCTGAGATTGCATTAATGTCACAATATGTCACAAGTGACCTTGTATTATTATGTTTACTGGCACAATAACTGATTTCAGACGATCTCTACTTTCGATGGTAAGCGAACGCCGGCAGCATTTTAACTCGTTATACCAGCGTTTAGCAATGGCAGGTGGTGTAGATAAGTTAATCGATGGCACTGTTGTTTGGATAATCCATATAGATTGTCGCAATAAACCATCGTGCACGGATTTTCGCGAGTTAATTGCATTCTTTCGTTAAGGCACAATTTTCAAGTCACTGATCTGACGGTGTTGACCTAAAAAGAGATAAACTTTCCATTAGAAACTTCAATTGGCCCCTAGCAATGGATAGTGTTGCCAAGACCAGAGGTGTAAATAGCGATCTACGTAATGTCTAACGAATTAATTTTATTGTGTAAGAAGTAAATCTAATTTAATAAAAAAAGCGTTATTCTAATAGAAACAGAATGTTTGTTTTCAACTTTCTCTGATCTGGGGATATAGCGGAATTCGAAATCGAGAAAAAGGTATTTTTCGACTACCATGCTTAATGAATAAATCCATTCATCAACCGGCACGGCAACTTTAGCACAGAAAAGACCTTTTTTCTATCTGGTTCTTGGTCGTATTATGGGCGGCAATATTTTGTCTACAATAATAAAAAACAAAATTAATTTCTCAAAAATTTTTTAATACTTAGCGCGGAATTCTTTTATTTTTCGAAATACTGTTGTGCTTCAAAAAATGTGGACCGATTTTAAGAACAAATTTAAATAAAAATCTTCCAAAAATCGGCTACGGAATCGATTAAATTTAACCCCAGTTTCTAGCGCTTTCACTGACGAGTATTATTACAGATAAAAGTCGAAGTCCATCAAATAAGAAATAAAAGTGCTAGAAATACGATTGACTCAAAAACTTTAGCTTGGGGAAAAATGCTATCCAAGTTTTAGTCGAAATTGCAATATTTTCGAGCTACGTTTAACAAAAAATTTCCGCACTTGTTGCCGTTTCACTTCTTATGTTGAAATAACGCGGGCAATTACTAGCTAAACCTTAAAACTACAAACATTCTCGAATCCATTAATCAAAGCATTTGATTGCATAAATTCGAAGTGAAGCGAGCACAATGTGCTTTGAGAAGTTATTGTGACCTGATTCGATTAGGCCGCATGCATAGCCGGGAAGATAAGAATAGTGACTATCAAGACACTGTTCGCGGTTTCAAATCTCAGTGCGGCAGGCAATACTTGGTCGAGAGAGTGAGCGTTTAGCTAGTAAAGGCGTAACGCGCCCACTGGGCTACGACCAACCCATATCTCTTTGTTTTTCCTCATTTATTTCTTAGCACCACCTTATGACATGTGTGGGGCACATCTTTTGAATGACCGATCATATTAAAAAAATAGTGAAAACATTAGAGATTCCCTCGGTCTACTATTAAATACTCTGTATCATTTCGCTTATTTAAGTTATTCACGTAGTGACTTTTCACAGTAAGGCTGAAAGTAGATCAAAAGGTTGTCCGATCAGAACTATTTTCAATAGCACTCGTCCCTGTGCCAAAACATTTTGGTATACTAAATGTCATCAAAATATTTTAGATTTTACGATCTGAGCACAAGGATAAGTGAGTAGACACCAGAGGATAGACGGACAGACAGACAAGTTTAGATCGATTTAAAAAGTAGATCGAAATTAATCGGTATAACGAGACTCATTTTGGGCGTTGTATATATTGGCACAATCTTACCCCTTGTGCCAAGAAAGTGATTCTTATAAAACCTTTTAATTATCGTATTTGAATATTAAAAAAAGGCGAAATAAAACTCATAAGGCAATGTTAAGCAAGTGGAATATACAATAAAGCTCTTATACAAAATGTTACGAAAACATTTAGGAACAACTCAGTGAGGTTCAAAAGAAATTAAAATGATGACAACGACGCTGCTAATGAGTAAGTATTTTAATTTATTTGAACAATAGATCTATAGCTGGATTTTAAAACTTTGTATTTATTAGAACTGAATTATTATGTAATGCTTCAAAGCAAACAAGAAACTGCATAATAAGCTGTATTGCTAAGTGAGAGGAATGCCTTATTATAATTCACGGCTTTCACGGCAAATATTCTTTTGAAAAGTTTTTAATTCTTTTTTTTTTCGTCTTATACATCTTTTATAGGTTCATAGTTTTCAATCGTTCACGTAATTTTTTTCTTTTTCGTAAACAATGCGGCTGCTTAAGCGAAAAAGACTGCACATACATTATTGCCATCGTTTGGTACCACTAGATACGGTGACCGCAAAATTTAATTTACTTTAGCAATCATTCCCTAAAAGTGTTTTTAATCTTTTGTTAAAGACTTTAACCTCAAAACCAATCATTTTTTATAGCAGATATTTGAGGTATATCTTCACATGTTCATAAACATATTATTTACGTGTAATATGAAAAAAGGGGGCATAATAAAAAAGAAGAGGAAATTTTTGTTAAAAATCATTACTTAAAAAACCATGTGATAAATAAACTCATGCCACAAACTTGTTCGAGCAGTTCATCGATCTATATATGTTCAATATGGGCCTAAACACATCGGCAACAGATCGCATTAGCGTCTGCTGTACATAATAGGATTCTTAAGTCTTCCTTCTAATAGTTCTTGTAAGTGTTCACTTAAACTTGGAAATCTTAACTTGAAAAATCATCTCAAGAACAAGAAGTTGATATGAATTCTTCAATTTTAATATCAATTCATTTTATGGGATTCTATGGGATACAAACGAATAAATTTGAGAGCACTATGTAAAACAGAAAATTCCTTTCGCTAACATCGCACCACCGCGAGCTTGAGGTAGATCCATTTTGCCCAAGCCCTTGACACGCTTAGAAGGAAGTTTTGGCGAAGTGAGCTTGTCTTTTGATCGGTGCACCCATCTTTCCGTTTGCGTGCAGGTGGTCATTGGGTGTTCCCCCGATCATAAATATTAAGATATCGCGGTTTTAAATTTGACAATAATTTTATTCATTCTTGCACCCGCCTTGCTTTTTGGAAAAAATTCGAAGTTTGGTCAAAGAAAGCGCTACACTCTAACATAAGGTTTTTCGTCCATAAGCTGCAAGGCATACGAAAGTAAAACCGTCGACAGTTGCTCTATAAATGAATGGAAATCGACCACGCGCTCGCATTATTACACAGAAAATTTTCCTTTTCTTTGAATGGCCTTTTTAAGGTAAAGACGATGTAAGGGTAGAAAAGATTCGGCCACAGCCAAGTAAAATATTTTTACGTGATAAAGCTTCAATTCTTGCAAAATGTTCTTCGACTTTGAATTTTAAAAAAACTGTATTTGCGAATAATTCACTTTCTCTGTATACAACACTGAGGAATGCGGTGATATACCAAGTTTATCGTTCGGAATATGAAGTTTGTAAAATACAAACAATTTTGGAAGGCTACGCACCTATCAGATTATTTCCATTCAGAAACACGAAAAAAAGTAACAAATCGAAAATCGCATTACGCCATCGACTCAGAAGAAGTTCAGAGTGTGTTTATTCATTACATTAATTGTTGAGGTCATGCACAGTAAAAGTATGAGGCGCTTTTATTGGGCTCAATACATGTAATATTCTGATTAACGGGTCAACGTATAAGTGCCTCTAATGGGATTGCTATAAGTTTTAAGGTTCTTCGCGTGATAGGTGCCTAAGATTCGCTTAAAGGTAACCAAAGCTTTCTTCTTTGTTTCTCTTTCGCTTTTTTTTTTTGTTCTTATTTTTTATTTTTTTCTCACAAACGGTTCAAAATTCGTTTCACTCATAAATCATTTCAAGTTGTATGTCATAATTTTGTATTTATGAAAAAATCTTAAATATTTTTCTTTATATTAAACTAATTTATACGCGAAGAGAGGGAATGCTTTTGTATGCATGAGATATTTTTTTGGTGATTATGTCAATTATATGGTTACTGAATTCATATTTATGTGTTTGTGTTAGTTGCGTCGATATGAACCCCATATTTAAATAATGACACTTTAAGGTTATGAGTTCGAATGAAAATTTATGGCCTTATAAATAAAGGTTCAGAAAAATGTATTTTTTTCTTAAGCGCAACCTTACCGATTGGAAGTTTGTGCTAAGCCGCGATTTTTAATCTTATAAAAATTCACATATTTTCCTCAATGTAATCTGCTATCTTGAAAGCATAAACAGCAAAGAGTAAATAATTTAAAGTAATATTGCTGTCCTTCTTAAATTCTTATTAAAAATGTGTCGAATACACAAACAACGGTTTTCAAGCCTATTTTGTAGGCGTTTGATCGATTATTTACCAATAGATGTGCTAAGTGTAATATTTTCCTTACGTTGTATGAATACACCGTTCTATGTGCACCCACAGTAAAAAAAAAAAAAAAAAAATAAAATAAAGGAAGATACAAAGTCGAGGTCTTGATCAAATCATTCATTATTAAGAAAAAAATGAAGCACTTAATGCACGATATTGAAAATATATATATTCTTACGAAATTCACTTTTCTCGGATACAGTTCGTATCACTACATGGTGGATATTCTTTTCAAGGAAATATACTTCATAATTCTTTTATTTACAACTATTTTCCTTTAAGGCTAAGACTATTTATATTTTCCTTTGGCAATACTCTCGACTTCGCAACTTTCTTCTTTTTCTTGTCCGACTGATCCCGCCTTTTGCAAATATTCTGTTTATATATTTTTTTGCAAGCATTTTACCATCACCTAAGCTCATGGATTCATTTTGAATCCTTTAAGTTGCTTTTCCGCTAATCGCTTTCCTCGGCCGGCAGCTGCATGACGCGCCGCGTCTTTTGGGTTTCCCAAGTCGAGAGTATTGCCAAAGGAAAGTATAAATAGTCTTAGCCTTAAAGGAAAATAATTGTAAATAAAAGAATTTTGAAGTGTATTTCTCTTTAAAACAGAATATCCACGATCTAGTGATACGACCAGTATCTGAGAAAAGTGAAGTTCGTAATAGTATTGTAGCGCAAAAAGATTTGAAATGCTCACATAATACTTACAGTTATACGAACTTTTCACGTCTTCATAACATTCTTTAAAATTTACCATCGTATTGTACATTTAACCTCAAGAATTACATTTTTCGATACAAATTGTGTACCCGACGTCGCCTCTTGCGATTTGGACAGAAAGGAAATGTTATGGCTTCTTCAGGTTTTAAGTTTTTGAAGCAAAAGAGCATTCTTCTCCAACAGGCTTACATGCCTCTACGACATACGGCAACACTTACGTGAACCGAAATAATCACGACGTAGTTCAAACTTAAGAACCATATCAAAAATGTGGTCGTGCCATTGCAGCTTACAACGGCATTAAAAATAATACATAGCGAATCAATGAATTGTTTCGGTGAACACTCCTCAAAAATCTAATTAAAGATGTTGAGCAAATTTTAATTTCTTACATTTTAGTTATATTCCGTAAACAATGACTGTGTCTATTGATTATAATACTACTCTGTACCTTGTTGCAATTAACAGTAACATGGAAGCAGGGTGCCCAAATAATGCTGGCATTGGACTCGCCGTTGCGTGTTCTACCGTCAGCGGGTGCTTAGGTGACGCCGGAACTCTGATTGGTACCGGGAGTTCTATAGAAGGCGGCTGTTCCAACGGAGCTGGGTGGATTAGCCGGAGGATGCTCAAACGACGCTGGCATTGGACTCGACGCTTGGTGTTCCACCGTTCGCGTGTGTTTAGACGACGGTGGAGAACTGATTGGTACCGGGGTTGCCACAGAAGGTGGGTGTACAAGAGCGGACGTCGCTCAAATGATGCCGGAATTGGGCTCGACGTTGGGGCTTCTACCGCCGGCGGGTGCTTAGTCGACGCCGGAGGTTTGATTGGTAGTGTGGGCTCAATCGAAAGTGGACACGTTAATGCCGGTGGGTGCTCAAACTACGCTGGCATTGGACACGGCGCTTGGTGTTCTACCGTCGGCGGATGTGGAGATTTGATTGGTAGCGGAGGTTTCATCGAAGGTGGGTGTACTAGTGGTGGCGGTTGTGCAGTAGATTCAGTAGGGTCCATCGGTACTGGGAGTACCATCGGCCTCAGATGTTCTGGCACTGGCGGATGTTCAAACGAAGCCGGAGGTTTCAACGACGCCCGGCTCCATGCTGAGTCGACCTTCGCCGCCACGAGTTCGCTAACAGCCGAGGTATCTCTTGCCGCCAGAGATGGTGTTCAAACCAAGAGTTCCAGCGGAGAAGACAGTTCCATCAGTAGCAGCAGTTCCATGCGCACCTGGACTTCTATACTCGGAAGGTCCAGAAGGCAACTGGTGACGAAAAATCGGGCATAAAATCGGCCTTTGATTTGGAAGCAGGAACCCGCCTGGGATAAACTTTGTAAATAATCTTCAAATTTGACATGCCTAGCAATTACACGTCGCAAAATGAATGATTCTGAAATTACGCAAAACACAAACAAAATATATTTTAATTTTATAAAGTATACGAAGATTTATCATGTTGCAAGTATATTCTTTCCTAATATTGACAGTGATAAGAACGCCCCTTTTTCACTTTAGACTTAATTATTATCAGTGAATCGAATCCCAGAGGTAAAACGCTAGAATGTTTTTAGCATATTTTTTACTTAATCCATTAGTAATTTCCTAATGTGTAAATGGAAAAGCGAAACGCCAAAGTGTGAAGTTACACCAAATTTCAAGTATAAGCAAAGTTGCAAATGGTTAGCTTACAAGCCGTGTCTGCATCAGTTCCTATTTCTAATACTAAACGAATAGCTCCACATACTTCTTAATGTATTGTGCAGTACGTACCTATACTATTTTCAATAAGTTTGCCCAAAGGAGTGTTTGATTATGTACGAAGAATTCCATATTTAAAAAATTTTTGTAAAAATCTTTTTCATGAATTGATTGAAAAATCGCAAAGAATGGCGCCCGATTTCGACTCTTTCAGAGAAAGAGTTTAAAGGAGTAGTAAGCTGTACACGAAAACACTATCAAGCTGTGATCAAAACTAACCGCTTACGCTATTGATTGGAATAACGCTAACAAGAGCTAAATAGCACGCGAAAGTGTTAATACAATTTGTTTAAATTGCGAATAAATTCACCAAATTCTGAATCGATTAAACATGTCCATCTGCCCGTCTGTAATGCAAGTTTCTACACGCAGTTTGGTATTGAAAACGGGTCAAATCGGTCGGCACACCCACAGTGTCACGTAAAGTAAGTAAATCTCTCGTTTTCGAAAACATTAAAACATTTGTTTTTCGCTCCTTACTCATAAACTACAGCAAATAAATCTACAAAAAGTGAAACGAAACTATATGCCATACGTAATGTTGTAGTGCCTATACAAAAATGGTAAAAATCGTCCACGCCTACTTAATTTTATCGAGTGTCATAAATACCATCTTTTTTTCAAAACTTTTAGAACGCACAGAAGCAAGGTTCAAAACCGCCATAAGGTATATAGAGTCGGATCGCGCCGTGCATGTTTATTTGTTAGTCTGTCTACATGTCCATCTGCGTGATTGTGCCCCGTTTGCAAACAAAGTTGCAAAAAAATTTGAAAATTAACCAAACTTTCGAAGTAGAAAAAATCAGCCATGTCCACCCAATATTATAAGGTATGAAAACTTAGTTCTTTTTTTTTTTTTTAGGATCACGATGATAGGAATAAAAGATTCGGTCACCAGCGCATATAATTTTCTGACTTGCTTTATATTGAAGCAGAAGATTAAACAACTGGCATCGACTAAGTGAGGCGACCAAAAAAATAAGAATTTGTGATATTTTCAATAACAATTTAAGCTTACCTCCTAAAGTGGCTCCCGCCTTCGCTTGTAATTATTTACAGGGTAATTGATTATAAAACCAACGCGACTGAATTCAGATTGCATTCAATTTCAATAAATTGCGAATAAATTTATTTCTATCATAAAACAATTAATGAAAAGGAAAAGAGTGGTCAAAGGGATCGTTACCCAGAGCAAATTTGAAGTTACAAATTTTCCCCCTCTTTAATCGCTCTTTACTAACAACTAATCATCACTTTTGGGAGTATCTCCATTTCAGTTCTTTGCCGCAGTAAGCATTATTCTTTCTTACTCTAATAAAATTTGTAATGGATTATTTTAATTTCTCCTTCGTTCACTCAGCTACTCCGTACATCATAAGCTCTTATTGAAATGATCGCCTGATGTTCACATTGTCGTAGTTCAATGTGTGAGGATCAGATGTCGACTTACGTTTAATAAAGTATTACGCGTAATTCGAAACGAGGATCATGTACCGCACACTTGTACTCTGCAAATGAGTATAGTCACGCCGTTCAACTAGAAACCAACAGTTGCAGAAAGTTGAATAACGTTTTATTTATGTTATTCGTTTTTTTTATCAACGATGTACGTTTTGATTGTCTTCGGGTCTAGATAAGCAATTTGGCAGTGCTGTGCAAACATGTGAATGCACAAGGAGACTTTCGACAATGTGCAGAAAAGTGGATCTACCTCACCTTATATGTCATGTCATTTGTAATTGGAAGCTAATTGTCAATCAAACGTAGTTAGCTGAAGAGCATATTTTTAAAGCTGGGTTACTCACAGCAAAAATCAGAATGAAAATAGAATTTAGCACCCCAGGTGAGCTCTGGTAATACCAAATCTGGTGAGCTTTCTCTTGCTGAAAACCTTTTCGATTAATCAATCCTTCCAGAGAAACTACACAAGCACCTCCGTTTTCATATGACCTTCGCAGACACAACAATATTTTTCTACATTTATTAAATAGAGAGGAAGAAATGCACCAGGCACGACGTTCTCTCTCTTATTCTAAAATTTGTGGCCTTATTATTAAGAAGCCTTTAATTTACATATACAAAGTACATTTAGGTGCTTCCGTCAATCCAATTGTCAGTTCGGGGATATATTTATTTGTTTTATTAACACATGCACAAAAATTAGTTTTTAATCAAGACTAGAACAGGAATGCTAGCATTCAAGGCCATCGGCTCATATTTTGAATTCGGTATTGTTGAATACCATTTTCCGCTGAACGTCACTATATAATTTAAAATATTGAAGCAAGTCCGTGGGGACACCATGTGAAGAGTAGTGATTACGGTATTCTTCAGCACAGTGATAATTTTAACACTTTTTCGACCACTCGTACTATCAATCCTTTTTTCACTATTTCTTAAATTGTTCACATTTTCAGATCCCGCAACCTCTTCGATGTCTTCCCTCAGCTGTCCTGGTCGTGTATCAATTATAAAATTGTGCTAATGACCTAATATCACAATCCAAAGTATTCTTCGACATTTTCAATGTTTTTGGTACAAGATGTGTGAAATTTTCTAGAGTCACACTCCTCTTCTTCCATATAATAAATAAGAAACGAAGAAAACAGAACACAAAGAAAAGACATCGATCTCAAAAATTGCTAAAACATACAACTAATATGACTTTACTACGATATCGCTTAGTTCATATTTAGATCACAGTTCATATTAAATCACATAAAGAGAGCTTACCATGCTTTTTAAGGATACGCTTCATTATGTCATTATTTATATTAATATAATTTATAACAAGTGGAAACGAAACCTTTCATTTTCATTAGCAAAACGAACAAATGAGTTTATATTTATTACTTTAAATTAACGTAAATAATTGTATCGGAGAAATTTTTACTTATTTCGGTTCATTTTAGAGGACAGAACGAAGTTTTCAATCTTTACAATAAGAGTCTTGTTTACAGAAGTGTAAGTTGCGCTGCAAAACTAATTGTATTATCACACATTTAAATACAATAACGAGCAGCACAGTTACTCTGATAGAAGCGTACGTTACTCAACGGTTATGAAAGAACAATTCGATAGTATTTTGTTATTGAAACATTTTTAACGCCGGCTCTATCCAAGTTATATGGCAAACTCTCGTCTGCGTGACTAACACAATAGGTGACCAGCTTCTAATGAAATCTAACATGCTAATATTGTGTTGCGTATAGCTTTTTTAAAGAGTAGAAAAACATCAACAGCATTTCTCAAACAACCCATGAAAGTTTAGTACAACCAACAAGACAGAAGCTATATCTATAGCTATATTCACGCATTGTGATCTTGTGTCTGAATTTGTTTGTCATCTTGTTTGCAACATTGTAATCAAAATTATATTCTGCGGTCGCAGTCTAAATTACACTCCAAAATTGTCCTAGTAAACAATCCTCCAGTAAAGGCGTGTGGCAAGTCATGGAAACCACACATCAGACAAAATAGAAAATTATACTCGGCCACGGCCGAACCTTCTATGTCCGGTACGGTTTGATACGAGACTTTGTAAGCTCTCTGAAGCTTCTTTCTGCGTGCCGTAGAACTTTTGTTAAAAGAATAAAATTATAATGTTCCATGATATTGCGTAGGCGTGGCCAATTTTTTCCATTTTTGTGCAGTTGCTGTAGGATCATCCGCAATGTTATACCAGCTATACTCTACAAGTAACGAACAAAAAAAACAGGTTTCTTTTAGTTCTGAAAACAGTGACTTCCCGCATTATGTTGCACTGTGATCTCGTTCGCTGACTAATCTGGCTCAATTGAAATAGTAACGTGCGGGAAAGATCTTCCAATTTTTGCGTCAAACTTCAAACCGGTCGCTGTATTTTTGCCATCACGAGAATATTTACAACATACATTCATAGGCAGGTAAATAGACAAACAGGTAGACGGACATAGACTTTATGAGGTCTCTAGGGTTTCCTTCTAGGCGCTGCAAACGTTTTTACATCACGATTGCACCTTTACCTTTTCATCCTTCGTTTCCGTCAACTTTCGCACTGTAGTGTACTCAGTAGTGTGTTCACATTATGACGTAACACTTGACATACCACAATTTCAAATCCATTTGTGAACACTGTACGTAGGGTACGTACTACCTATAAGAACTGATTTAATATTTTAATTGTGAACTCGTTTTGGGCTTTGACTTTAGGTTAAAGTTTATTGTACATATTCCTGAATAGCTTAAGTAAAGAGCAAATACCTTTAAATACGAGTATGACAATCGCATGCCAGGTATGGTAAGCAACGACGGACGTATGGTTGGATCGATTGGCAACGCCAATCAAGAAGCAACAAACATGACTAAGGAAGTCGGATTTGCGTTGGTCGCTCCTCCCCTCTTCATTTCTATAAAACAAATATCTTGAATAAATATATAATTCATAATAGTAAGTGATGAATGAATACAAATTATAATAGTAAGAGGGGATAGAAGGGTTTAAAATCTTTTTGTGTTTAATTAGAGATAGACCGGATGAAGGAAGTTAAATTACGATGCTGCAACAAGCACAAGCCTTACAGTAACAATAGTTTGGGTAACCAAAAGGGAGCTTACAAGTGTCCCAGTCCAAAGGACATTAGGATAAGGATATATTCTACCCGCCTTTCCTGTGGTTGCGGGGTACGAAGGAAATAAACTTACTTGTAGGGACCTCTGAACAGCAGCTGAGTACACTCCATCTGTAAGCTGAAAGGACGTCCGTAACCTGGGTAAAAATACATAAACCCGCGAACATTTAAAAAGCTAATATACATTTTTACGTCCTTACATAGTATGTAACTCACGTATTTCATAAAAAAAGCAGATATTATACTAATCCGACTTAGGCTGGCTTCTTTCTTTCTCTTCGCACTCTCTCAATACATCAGGAACACCACGACAGCTCTCCATTTGCGCACTTCGTTAATGGGTAGACTACAAGTCTACAAATAACAAGATTTAACTGTTAGTTTGGCTAAGACATCGCAGACGAAGAGTTCAGTGTTAAAACTATCTATAATCTATCTATAATATATTCTTATATATTGCCAGGGGATACACTGGCAACTCTAACGTGTGCATAACTAATTTAAGCAGAGTCGGTAGATGTTTGGGCAGCATAGATCCGGCCCTGTCTAGATCTAGTTGTGTTGACTATCCAGGTCCCTACGGGAATCCAAAGGCACTATGCTTGCTTAAAGCATCAGCGGGACTAGGATGTCCACTCACAACTAAACCACATTTGTTTAGAAGAACCCCTTTCATAGCATTGCTCGAGGGATGCCGACGCCTGAGTGATAGTAGGTCGCATGATCGTAAGAAAAGCTCGGCAGAAGCGACGGTGACGCCTGACTGCTGTCCTTCACGCTTCGGGGAGCATTGTGAAGTCAAAGAAGCGGCACCTACACCCAGTGAGGTGCCAGATAGGCTTCAAACGTATTGCTTTCGCGATAACACACTAGTGCCGCCTTTTACGATGGCTGAATTGAGACGTACTCCGCAACCAATGTACACTTGCAGTGTTCCAATGCACGCATTGTTTACTAAATTGTGTATCCCATGTTCGGTGTTGTTCAATATCTACACTCGCTTTATTTTGAGCTGAATTAAAGTAAAAATATGCGCTGGCCGTATGTGTACGTCGCCAGTCGCTGTAAAACAATATGCGGCTACCGTACGGTACTACATTCTACAATAAATCAGTAAATGATATATAAAAATACCTCTCCATACGCCACGCTATATCATTTCGGAGCTTGAGATAAAAAACTAAATCTTGCCACAGATAAAATAAAACCTGACAAAAGCTTGCGAAGATGCCGTTATAAAGTTGAGTATAAATAGTTAGAAGAAATTGTTGTAAAACACATTCGGTGATCGGTCAACTGACAGTACCGTAATTTATAGTAAAGTTTGTGATTTCTAATTATTGGCAACGAAGCGAACGGAACTCTTTTTTTTAATTTGCACGTCTTTTAGTTTTTAGTCAAATCTTAATATCTGACAATCATTTTTAACCTAAGAAATTGACAGCTAAAGTAAAGCCTTAAAGATGAAGAAGATTTCTAATTTAGTTTTGCGGCTTGAATTAAAGTTCATTTTTCTTCACTTTGATTTCCTTTATTCCCTTGGCTTGGGTTTCATGGTGAAATATTTCCCAACTAAATTGCCAACTCAACATGTCAATATATCATAAGTTTAGAACTTTGTATTGGACACGCCCATTTCTGCTTGCCTTAAGTTGACATACATATGTATGAAGATTTTCTTTTACCAGCCAAAGGCTTCACAGTAAAAATAAATAAATGTCTTTGTTAAAAATGGCAAAAGCAAGAATAAAAGAAACTTTAAGAAAATTAAAACAAAAAGTCAGCGCGATAAGTGAACCAGGAACAAGTATGATAGAAGAACATTTGGTCACCATTATTACTACAGACTGGCTTCGTACGTATATGCAGTATTCCTGTGTATATTGTGTAGAGTTAGTTTTATGATGCATTTGCTCTCATCTGTCTATAAACATTGATAAAGTGCCCTTTTGTACAGGCGTTTTTAAGAAATGTGTGATTTTAAATGACTGAATAGTTTTGTTGAATCTTCTGTGTCCCTGTCTTGTGTGTGCTGCATTGTGCTGCTGGCTGCTTAAGTCAGCTTGTTCACATCCATGCTGAGATTAATCGCTAATCTGTCCCTAGAGGGCGGTCTGACATCTTTTAAATGTTTCTCTCCATCTTAACTGCACATATATGTACATATAAATATATATATATAAGAGACTTTTCACGTACAAAGTTGTCGTTTATAACCTCGCGTAAAGCCAAGACAAGACATTTTTCTAGTTTCAGGAAAGCTTATGAGTTGGCACCTAAAACGTGTGCTAAACTTTTTTCCTTCTTTAATAATTTTTTATCCTTTTTCTTTTTTTTATAAATATTAATAAAAGTAACCTTGAATTAATTTTTAAACATGTCTTCGTTTAACGAAAACTAAAATGATTAATGATTTGAAAATAGGTTTTTTTTTCCTCTGTAGTCCGGCAAACACTACTACTTAACAACAACATCATCGACAAATACATAAGTTCTTGGAATACGTTGAAGTTTGGCATTGTATGCCATAGTTATAGTCCGCTTACTTGCTTGAGTAAGCAAATGCATGCCTGTGTATTAACATCGCTTTGTACTCTTTGCCGTTGTTTTAGCCTCCGGTTAGCATTGTTGATTAAACTGTGCACAAAACGAACATAAATAGAGCAATTAAAATATAATGTTTTAATTTTTTCAAAGGAAAGTTCATTTTTCGTTTTTTTTCCCCTTTGCCCTACTCCGTACGTCAATGATGAAGGAAACATTAACTTTGGTCATGTTGTTGTAATGGTATAGAAGTCACTGCCTATAAGTTTTCACAACATTTAATGAAGTTTTGAATTTGCTAAAAGGAAACATGATGAGTTTGCAAAAATAGAACGCACTTTCCACTGAAGAGGATTTCAAAAAATTTGCACAAATTTTTAAGTGAAATATGAGGACAAACTTAGTATATTCCGAACGCAGACGGAAGTTTTTTTTTTTCATTTTAATTTACAAATTTATTCAAAGGATAAGGAGCAAGTCCGTTGATCAATTCACGAATGGTGCAATGTGTAAAAAATTTTAAGCTTAGCTTGAATTAACTGTTTTCAGGATATGCCTCAGTGGCTGCGCCCGGCCTTCTTATCTTCGATGTTTAAATTTCCCTGTATGAATAAAGGATCCCACTGCCCGATCGAACGTTATCACTCAACTTCGTTTATTTATAATGTAAATATGAAAGACGAGACTTATTTTTTACAGACAGCATCTACATCACTTAACCTAAATAATTTATCCTAAATTTCTACGAAAGTATCATATGAACTCATGGCTTAACACAGACAAAGGAATTTTATTAAGATTAATCGATCAGACGTTATATATGTCAGCCGATCGCCTATCGTGTATCGCGTATCATTGTCAGTCTATTTGGAGGATAAACTAAAGGAATTACGCGTAATCGACTTCCCTGCGGTCATCACTTACGAATGCTTGCGGATTACTCCTATATTTCAGTGAAATTATTCAGCGATTGTTCGATATAGAAGGAAGAGGATGCGCAATCTTCCTCCCCTCGATGCCTCTGTTCAAAATCAAATTGGCCTTTATCGGTTAATTGATCACATTCGAAATATGTGAGTAACTTACATCGAATCTGACATTTCCGCCATATTTCATTCCGATCCTGTTTGCAAGCATAAACAACTCCGCCCATGCAATTCTTAACTAATAATATATATAAGAAAAGTTAACAATACGTAAAAATAGCTTAGACTGCGCTACTTTGGTTCTCGCAGGTTATGAACAGTCATAAAATGTTTTAATAAATAATTATACCCTACACCACTTGCGGTATAGGGTATATTAAATTAGTACGGACGTATGTGACACGCAAAAAGGTTTATTATACCGATCGATTCAGAATCATAATCTGAATTTATGTAAGTTGTCTAAGCCTGTTTGTCCGTCTGATGTTTGTCCATGCAAATTTGTCTTCTAGCTACATGTCGCAATTCTTGAGATAGTTTGATGATATTTAACGTGGTCTGACCTAAGGACGAACTCTATTGAAAATGGTTCGGATCGGTCCACTTTTAGGGCCATTCCCCCTATAACGCCCTATTCTGAAAAGTCGTTACATGGAGGAAATTGTGATATTCAAAATTTCCCCGGAAAAGTGGTTAAGTAGTACTATTTCCGTATTGTAAATTAGTATGAAAACTGTGGACCGGCAGTTCATACGACAAAAAGGTATAATTTTCAATGTTTCAAATGACCTTTTGTAAAGCAGAAAAGTATAAGTCGTAATATATGATGATAAAAATTGGCTGATGATAGTAATTTCGTACGAAAATGGACTCCACAAATTTTGGAGCATCTAGGGCTATTTTTGGATCCTGCCCTATGTAAAGATTGAACTTGTACTACATTAAGTTGCGTTTAGGACCCGCTTCTCAATAAATATGCAAACGAACTATATGCCTTTATATAGACACAAGATATAACTCTTGTGTTCCATAATAAAAATCAGAATTGTGTTAGACATTGTGGTAGGGTACTTCATGATCTGCCTTGCCCGACTATAATGCTCTTACTTGTTTTTATGTAAATTGAAGATCGTAAACATTAATTTCTTTTAACCTTTTAAGAACCTTGGTTTTGTCCGTTCAAAAACTGGCGAGACAATTATGATGATCACTTAGATTAAGTAAGAATTTGTCTAAATACACAGAGGTATTTGAAATAGACGCACCTTTTATTATACCGATCAAATTAGAAGGTAATTCCAAGTCAGTGTGTCCGTCTTGTTCGTCTTGTATTCTTGTGTTTAACATACAGGTCGCAATATTTTGAGGTATTTTGATGACATTTGGTTTGTTTTTAGGCCGCTTGCCCTGTAACACCTATAATCCATAGTTTTTTTTTACTTACCACATACATTCCACAAAATAAGGGTAATTTTATCATAATGTTTGCACCACATAAAAGAAAGCTTCGGAGAACCCCTATGAAGTGTATTTACTCTTGATCAGCATGAAATTCTGAACAGATCCGTCTTCCGTCTATGTGTCTATGTGGTATGTGTTGGCCAATGAAGTTATGTTTTACCTGATTAAAAATGCGTTAATTCTAAAATAAATATGGTGGACACCATGACGTTATAGATTAATTTTTTTTAACTTTTAATGAAGTAAAAGGCGAAAGATTGTATTCTATTCATTTTTTTGTGATAATAAAAAATAAAACCATGGGGCGCCAAATAATATAAAGGTGCTGCTTATGTGAGACTACGCCCCAGCCGAATATAACTTTCGTCCTATTTGGTTTTTGTTTTTTAAATAATCCTTGAACGTAAATAACTGAACGATAGAAAATAACGTTTTGCGCTTTTCATAACAGCAAAGTTCGTTCTAGTGATTTATCTATCAATCCGTTTATTGATCTACCTAAAAGGGTGTATATGTCACGGATGAGACGCCGCTGTAGCTTTGTCTCCTGGTTACTGCTGCTGCTCTGAGAAGCTTGAATCAATGCAGAAGCAGTTCATGCTGTTCGCCATACGTAATCTTGAATGGGACCTAAATTTAAGATTTTGATCACATGAAAACAGTCTGCTTTTATTTCAGGTACCGTCTCTACCGAAAAGACGACTGGTGCTAAGAATATTCTTCCTAAAAAAGCTTACAGAAGGGAAGATAGCATCTTTCCTGCTAAACGGAGTTGATTTCAATGCTCCGGTAAGGACCTCAAGAACCTATGAGCTCATTAGGTTACCTCAATGTCGTACAGATTACGAGCTCTAGTCGAGCTTACGGCGAAAAAAAAAACGAAAGGAATTAACCCGACGGAGTGGTCATCTGATAGCATTACACATTGCTAAATAATGTAAAGTATCTTTTACTCTTAATTTTACTTAGCTAGTCTTGGAAAGTGTACGCTTTCATTGCAAAGAAAATTAATCTGTTGTTAGCTTAGTTAGATGTATTTACCTTTAGTTACGCATGAACGTTCCCTTAGGATGCTAAGATTATTTCCTGTTAATTTTTCTTTCTACTGTACATGTTGGTCTATTAATTTGCATTCTTAGATGCCTGGCTAAGTTTTCATAGTTAGTGCAATTGAAATTATCAATGTGCGCATTTTGAGTCGCTTGACGACGTAACGGAAGAATTCACTAAAGAACTGAAAAAGATTCCTTACAAAAATACCAATTAAGACGTTCAGTACCAACAACGTACTTACAGAGTAAACGGAAATTATAAATGTTAAGAACATTTTCTTGTTTTCATTTCATTCCGAGCGAACTATATGCGAGCTACGAAGATTTTCTATGAAATATCTGAAAAACTGCTTTTTGCTCTTTGACTCTGTCTTTATGCAGTTGTGTATCTTCACAAGTCCTAAGTTACTTTTGTGGCCGCACTTGGGTTTAAGTTTGTTAATATGTATCTTAGTTTCTTAACCTAGGTTTTAGGTTAACATTTAGGAACGATTTAAAAAACAAAGAGTTGTCGTACTCAAAGGTGCAACAACAGACTTTGAATACGACTGATGAATTGGTTGACAACACCGAACCAATTTAGGTTTGCTCCGAATACAAGTTAGGTTTGCTCCGAATACGGCGATCGCCATTTGCTATCCTTCTGATTTCAGCCACTGACTAAAAATCATCTGATGGAAATGTTATTCGTCTTCATACTCAAAACGAACCCAAAACCAGTTATAGTTTCCATTTCTATTTCAGTTAATCCATTCCAATATTGGATTACTTGTTTTCACTCATTTTTATTATTTTTCTAAAGCAGTATCGACTAAGCGTTTTAGAAACCTATCAACTTAAGCATGCGCATAAGATCTCAAAATGTTTTATTGATTACCTACATGAATCGGGCTTTGCGCTGATATTGTAAATTCCATTAGAACATTTCTGCTCTTTCACATCTTTTTCTTTTTCAAAATCTCTGGAGGCTGGTTAATGTGAAGATTTCGCTTATTTCAAGACGTTGTCTTTTGCTATTTCTTAAGTGTGTTGGCTGAAAGCTGCAGCTTTCCAAACTAATTCTTCCAAGGGTGCGTGTTTCAACAATGCACGGCGGACGAACGGGTTGGAATGAAACGGAGCTTTGTTCAATTTTTCCAAAACTTAAGTTCATTCAACTCATTGCATTGGGTGGAAAAATCGCAAATGATAATCTATTCTTGCCGTCTCTCGCTCGGTAACCCCCTTCCACAGTTCAACAAATTCCCAATCAAATCAACAATTTGAGAAAGAAGAAGCCTGTTTAGTCACTCATTCACGTAAGTAATGAAATGCCATTGGCCACATCATATAAATGCCATCTTCGCTAGCAGTTATAGAAAATGAACGGAATGAAAAGCTAGATCATATAGTTTATTGACATTGATGCATCACGTTAAACATCGCTAAGACAGACGGGCTGTTATTTCATGTATATGTAAATACATATGTAAAGGTGCTAATAAACAAGAGCCGATGTAAAAATCTGTTTTATTTTAAGTTTTGTTTGTTTTTTTTTGAATTTTTTTTCGGTTTCCCTTTTCATATATTTATTGTCGTTTATGCTCTGGTCTCTTTGAAATTATTATAAAACAAAAGTTAATTCAAGGTCATGCGTATGCTTGATGCCTGCGTCTGCCTGAACAAGTTAAAATGACTGTTTTCTGATGTTATGGCCTTAACTAATTTGGTATGCAACGAAAGTCAGTAGTTGTTGTAATATGTTTGTTGTTGTTATAGCTCTTGCTAAACTATAGCCTATAGGTATATACGTATACGCATACAAACAGGCCTCGAGAAGAACATCAAATCCAACCTTCACAAGCTAACCGCCTTTACTAGCTACAAAAGGGTAACCAACCAAGGATTGTTCGCTTCTTTTGTAAGCGTACATTTGCCAATGACGGTGGCAGGTTGTCATGTCAGCATGGAGCTGTCAGAATTTGAGTTGTGAATACGACATGTCGGCGTCGAATTTTTAATCAGGTAACGCATTGTTAATTATATAAGAAAGGAAAACAACACAATGTTAATATTAACAACAACAGAAAACTCTCTCATGACAAGCTGGCTTACATTAATTAAGCATAATTTGTGGCGCTAAATAAAAAGGAGGTGGCTGAACAAAATAAAAAAAGAAGTAGAGAAAAAAAAATTGAAAAAAGGAAACCAGAAAAATAAATGCAAAAATTACACCCAAAGCTATAAAATAAATTTAACACATCGTTATTTATCAAATCATCGCTAAGATAGAAGGGATCGGACAAAATGGACAAAACGGAATTAACAGCTTATTAAAAAGATGTTATAATCGCTTGTGAAAAAAACTTGCTTTTTAAAAGCGACCAATAATTTTAGAAACATAAAGTAAAAATAAAGAAATTTTTTTTTTATCTAAAAGGGTTTACCACAGATTATGGTAGTGATTAGTTTTAACTAGTTTTTCGTACCTTATGCGCTCCTAGCATATTTTCCCACTGAATTTCCAGTCGAAATGTCTGCTGCATTCCCTGACAAGCGTTTTTGGGCAATTTAGTAAGGCATCTTTGGGGTCCGTTTATAGCTGTCGACTATCGAGTTAATATGTCAAGTAACGAGTTTGCAGTTGCCGATGCAACGATTTTCTTCATATCGATTGAAAAATCTTGAGCTGTGGCGCATGTTTCCCTAGGAGAGCCTGACAGCGAACGGATTAACGTTAAAGAATTAATTAAATATTCTTCAATCCGGTTTTCGAATATGCAAACTTTAAGAAGACGCAAGGACATCTGCGTAGATCAATGTAAATTCTTTGACAGACAAAATAATCGTATTCTTTGAAAAAGCTTAAGTGCTTTACCCTTGAAATAATATTAATGTCCCATTTATACCCTGCGGAATTTATTTTAGCCAACATTTAAGGAGATTTGTGGGTCAATGTAGGGGGCCATTTTCACATGAACGTAAGATTCCACGGCAATTTGTTCGTCGACATTTACATTGTATAAAGTTCATGAAGAAATGTGTAGGAACAGCATATAGAAATGATGAAAAAGATGATGCTTACAAGTCGCATTGGAGTGGTGGATACCTATTACCTAAAAGTGATACCTCAAAATAGCAGTATGTTTTATGGAGCTGGTCGACCGGGATCATTTTTATCATGTAATTTTTCATGTAATATCAGATAACACTTCTAGGTTGAGAATTGAAAATACTTTTCTACAGTGTGCGCGTATGTAGGCAAACGTTTCCGTAAGACTATGAATTTCTTGCATCAAGTTCTTTATTACTTGTATCAAGTTCAATAACTTTTCTTTTGAGGTTATAGGCAATCCTCGTTAGTATCTACACCACATTCAATAGTATACACATCTGCTGCATCATAAGAAGATGCAGATCATTTTAAGGACAGTTCCCCGCTAAGTTTTTTCTATCATGAGCTTATTTCCTAAGTAAATCGTGGCCATTTCAAGGACAATCCCTCACCAAGTTTTGCCTATCGTGAGCTAATTTATAAGTAGATCGTAGCCGTAGTAGTGAACTTGGCGAATTTGGTTCACTATTGCACTTGTCTATCAATAGCGTATTATGTCGAATTGTCTGTTGTGAATGATGTTGGGGGTTACGACGTTTTAAAACGCAGTACCTCGCTACGACCTAAGGGTATGTACCGCAAGTTTTTCCTTTCTTTCTTAGAACTATTAATAAATAAATAGACGGAGATGCGGGCAAAATCGAATGGATAGAAAATCTTACGTTAATCTAAAGTATATATTTCTTACGCCGATATTTGGATACTGGGTTTAAAAATGAACGCGATCCCCTTAGAAGTATAAGAACTAAAATAATTTTACAAAAATTCCATAAATTTCGAGAAAAGACTTAAAAAACAATTTAAGAATTGACGTTTGGTCTCTCAGCTCGCCATGCAGTCGAAAATGCTGTAAAGCATTTTAAGGTAAAAATAATTTCGTTATTTGTTTTTACCTTTTGCCGCAATATTTTTATAAATTAGTTTCCATTTTTACCGTTTAAAAAATCACGATTACATTTATTTCAACTTTAATAATAACAATAAAAAATAAAAAAATTCAAAACAAAACAAAAAACCAAAGACATTCAATTTAAAGCATAGCAAGTGAGACATTCTCAACAACCCTCATAGTATAAAAATATCAGACAATTTAAAGCGAATACTTTTCAATATGTGCTCAATAAGTTTACTTTTATTTTTTAATTTTTTTTTTGAGCTCCTCAGAAAATCGACTTTAACTTTACGTTACAGGACACAAGGGAATCGGCAGACACGGCAAGTGTTTAACCATAAAATTGCAACATTAATTATCAATAACAACAACAGCAGCAATAACTATAAGTGTATATCAATAAAGGAACACAAATACTTTTACACTATATTAATATTGAAGGCGAACCGAGGTCTGTCTGCTTGATTGCTTCGTCTTTTTATTTGTAATATGCCAGCGACATGCGGTTTTGCTTATAAAGTATTTATAAAAAATTGAAAAGCAAATTCATATACATGCAGGACATTGTTGCACAGGTCACCTTCATCTTGCGCAGAGATTAAGTTTTTAAATAAAGTAAAAGCAAACATAGCTCAAAATAAGGTAAAATTGGTTTGAGAGGCATCTAACCACCTAATGTTTGTGACGAAAGTGATAAAATAGTTAAGTTTTTTGCTAAAAGTGGGCGGATAGTTTGAGTTGAAAACGATCTGTGTATAGAGAGGATATAAGAATGGTGTTACAATTCGTAAGAGTGCATTTCCTGGATTCGAAAAAACAGTTTGCATGTGAATATTTGTCATGTCCGAAAATAATATATACATTTCCAGTTCAATTCAAATTAAAAAAATTTCGTTTTAGAAGAAAAAAGCATTAATTTCACAAGCAGACGGTGAACTTTATGACGTCTTTCCCATACGAACGGCTTGGCGATCATTAGCTAGCATATCAAAAATCTCAAACTTTTGCAGATATAACTTTTTGGTCATATCTCAAAATTTGTTTGCTGTTCCTGTAATTCGACACAATTCTGAACAAAATTAAGGGATTTACCAGAGTATCTTAAATCACTTCGCTTACTAATATAACGATCTTTTAAAAGAATCCGCTAGATAGAAAACGGTCGGAAAAGTGGTCCGATCCGAATAGTTTTCAATAGCGTTCGTGCTTGTGTCAAAACCTCTGGGTGTACCAGTGTTCATCTGAATATCCTTTCTTATAATAAGAGGTGGGCTTATCTTATGTGCTCGTGGGTGTTACATCCATCCGCAAAGGCTTAATATACTCTTGTACCACGACTTTTGCAGAGTATAAAATTACGGCTATAATTGGACCGAAAGACTAAAAGACATACATATATTTTGCGATCTTGGAGGAAATAACATTAAATGTTTAGAACTAACTTTGAAAAACTTAACAATCTTGTTTTTGAGATGAGAAGAACGTTATGCGAGTAGTACCTGTAAATCAAAAGATGACTAAATTGGCTGGTCTTTTTTGTGTTGACAATATTTAAGATTGCGCGTTTTGTTATTTTGTTGCATTATTATTGAAAGTCATGTCTCTCGGTGCATGTGAAGACACGCCATATCATGCAGCGTTAACATTTCGGCTTTTTTACTTACTTGGTTGGTCGGTCCATCTCTTATCGCTTGACATTGTATATATTTTATTAGTGTTATTGCTTGCTGCCGTTGTCGATTATTGGTTACAAGTGTTATTTAGCTACACAATACAATAAATTATTTTAATTTGCTGCTTGTCATATAAAAAAATTTATAAAATTGCAATTAGTTTTGATGCTTTTATTTTAAATGTTTTTTTTTAATTTAATTTCATGCCAATTCCTTTTGAATCGACAATCGTCCATCTTAAGATCCCCATAACCTATGTCGTAGTACCTAGATACATGAGTCAGGAAACCCCTTCTTTTAACTCTTGACTCGATTCTGTTATCACCGTTCGTTTGCCGTAATGGAATATTTAATATCGTTTCGATTCGGAAAAAATTCAACTCTAGCTTCACCTATATCTTAAGTTCCAAAAAAAAGTAACAATAAGAAATATGTATATATATATACATTACAGGAAAGTTCAATTATATTTACACCCTTTACCACTTACGATACAGGATCTATTAAGTTCGTGCGGACGTCCATTCAGAAGGGCTTGAAATAGACACATATTTTGTAAGACCGACCGAACATTTTCTGAATCGATCTAAGTTTGTCAGTCCGTCTGTTCGTCTGATATCTATCAATGTAGTCTTTCCGTGTAACCTACAGGTCGCAATTCTAAAATATTTTAATGAAATTTCGCATACTGATGTGCTTTGACCCAAAGACGAATGGTATTGAAAATGGTTCGGATCGGCGCACCTTTTCGACTATTCCACGTGCATTATTTGGGACGCCATTATAAGAAAAAAAGGTGCAGTTTCCAAACTTTTTCGACAAAAATGGATCAGCGATAGTACATCGATATTCCAAATTGACACGAAAAATATGGCTCAGCTGGAGTATATTCTTGAATCCCTCACACAGAACTGTTCCTATGAAAACTGACACTTTATATGGCAGAAAGCTCTAATCTTCAATATTCCATGGTGAAAGTTAGTTCACAATTGTAGACTGAGATGGAAACCAACCATGCCGAATTTGGATTACGTAGATCTATTTCTCGGATGCCATCGCATTTAACGATTATCAGGAAACCGCTAGGTAAATCTCTATATGCCAAAAAAGCCTAATTGTTAATGTTTTGTGATGAAAAGTTGTTCATGATAATAATATGACATTAAATTTAAATAGACCCACGTTCCATATACGATTTCTCAAGGATAGTAAGCCCTTCAGGAAGCGATTGCATTTTTAATATTTTAAAATAAAAATGGGTTTACAGTAGCAATTTAACAAAAAAACTAACGGTTAGGGGGGAACATAGATCTAATTTTTGAACCCCATGAAAAGATAGCCTTTATATGGAGAGAAGGTCTATTTGTAATTTTTTACGATAGAAACTGAAAAATGTGTAACATTTTTCGAAAGTAAATTCAGTTTGCTGAATTTGGATCAGGCCATGTGATGTCCTCAGGCCATGAAATGAAAATAATGCGTAAAAAATAATGAATAAAATAATGAATAATCCTTTCTGTATTATTATTACAAGAGTGAATAATTGTACTACAAGAGGTCGTGTAGGGTACCTAACGGTCGGCCTTGCCAAATTACAATGGTCTTATTTGTTTAAAAATAAACAGCAGTGGAGAGGCGGACGTCGAATTCATTTGTAACTGCAAAGTGCTTAGATGTAGGTTACTCTCCAACGTGGGGCGCGAAATGTTATTATAGTCCAAATCGGCGATCTTCTTTGACACTGAAATCTCCGGAAGGAAACTTGGCCAACCATTTTTGGCAAGCCCGAACAATTACTTTCAAACGTGTCACGTAAGTGGTTACAAGCAATCGGCGAGTTGACTTCTTCCTGCAATCCACACCGAATACAATGTCTTAAATACTTTCTCTCCACTGCGCTTATTCACCCCGCACTTCGTAACTAGCTTATGAAGAGTGTACCCCAAGAAAATTAAATGCCACATTCCGCCTTCTGTCTAGTTGCCTTAATCTGATCTCCAGCGGCTAAAATAAATTAGAATTTTCCGGCGAAACCAATTTATATAATAACTCGCATTCAAATCTCTGATCAAAATGGTACAGAAATGTGGAACCTACATGTGAATTAAAACTTAATCTTAGAGCGCTTTATTCTTTCTTACGATCTATGATATTTCAAGGACCGTTGCTTGTTATTGTTCGTGATGTCCGGCTAATGTGATATTTTAAGGAGAGCCGTCTTAATATAGTTTTAGTCTGTTAGGTCCCCTATAATCTTTCTTTTCCGTAGGCAAACCGAGGCGGCGAAATGGCTCATACTTGATTTTTTATTTACCCTTTATTCGGCATTTGCCACATCACGCAGCCAAGTAATGGCTTGAGTGTTCATGTATTGTAATGTGTCAAAATGCAGACCAAACGATTAGCATAAGAAAATCACAATCTTTTTTTTTCCTTTTATTTAAACTATATATACAAAATCGTCCCATTTTGGGCAACACACTAGTAAAAAGATTATTAAAACAGTTTAGCAGTTTGTGAGAAATAAGAAAATTTGTTTTGTTAATGTCAGGAATGTTGCTTATTTTCGAAGTTCAGAGAAGAGAAAAATTAACAGAAATAATAATACATCAAAACTAGAACATTTGTTGAATTGATAATTAATTCAAAGTAAAGACAAAACTAAAGTTGCTTAAATCATTATGAATTTATTCGGCACGTACGCAACTTTATAATTTACTTTCTTCAATTACGCCACACTCTTTACGTACGATACGTGATTACATAACAGAAATTTTACGTTAACTTTGATTTAAGAACGATAGCTTTCTAAGAAACAACAACAACAACAACAACAACAACAATAAAATTGTCTCTAATATATCATTTGGCCCAATCATTAGCACGTAAAAAGCAAGAAGTATTTGCCCGACAGTCTCTGCAAAGCGTGAGAGTAACATGAAGTGAGTGACAAATAACTTGTCGTATAAATCATAGAGATACCGCTATACGAAACTACATATGTTCCCTTGCATGCAGGCATGAAGAGCGGATGCAAATAAATACAACTAATTTAACAAAACCAGATCTAGATTTCTATTCAGTTGATGACCATAATGCCATATACAAATCAACAAAACGTTTGTTTAAACAAAAAAAAAAAAAAAGAAGCAGAAGTGGTGAGGATTTCAACAACTGATAAATCTATGTACAACCGCACCTTATCGCACCTTGAATACCGTACACTTACAAGTCAATTCATTGAAAGGCAAAATAAATCTGGCACGTACCAGAGTTTTTTTCTGGATTAGAAAAAAAGAACTTATTGCTTGGGCAAGAACGCATTTCATTTCTTTTCCTCTCCTGCATTTGTATTTTTGTGTGGATCCATTAAATCTGATAGCGAAGGAAAGTTTCCGAAACGACATTTGAGAAGTTCTGTTCTGACTTTTACTTGTTTGGGTGTAACTGATCTGAATCATTATGAGAAAATCTTACGTATATCCTCGTTAGTAATTCACTAGCCATCAAAAATTTACAAGAGTTGTTAGTGGAATTCATTCTACGTTTCATAAACCAGTTATAGGGGAGCTTAGCCTTTTCCCATTAGTCATTTTTTTTGTTTTCCAATTAGTCTATAAGGTATATATTTTTAGTTTCCACTGATCTATGTCAATATTTGTGGGATCCCTTTTAACTGGATCTTGGCATTTGATTACTCTTCAAGTAAACGACTGACATGATCGACGTAATTTTCGTTGTGTATGATATAGTTTATGATAACAGTCTTGACTTCTTTTGATTATTGAAATAATATCTGTAGAGATGAATGTGCATCTGGTCCAAAAGTTTTTATAGCTAAAATATTGAAAACAGGGAGCTGATTAACAACAAAGGTTCAAGATTTTCATCACTCATGACATCATTGAGAAGGTTCATCTTGTCACTTTCATACAAGGAATTCGAAAAATACAGGTGACACAACATTTAAAGTAAATCTGACATTGGTTTTATTATTATCGTTTACGATATTATATATGGTTTTTATTTTTTTTTTGAAACGATAGCGCCAAAGAACCACATAATCGTTACGCAGATATTAATGTAGACTTGTCTATGTAGTCAGAGACCATATAGATTGATCCTGAACTCCAAAGCTCTCTTGGCAACAGCGTACAGTAAACTTGCGTGTCCTGTCTATGTGGGTACTTTTGTGGTGGTGGGTAATGTTCTGCACCATTTGCCTTAGCACAACTGTAATACTAGCTTTTATCACAGTAAAGCTGACCAAAATTGCAGAGGTCTTAAGATTTTATGCTATTTCGTAAACGGAATCTACACCAAGCTTTTCGGAACAGCTACAGACAAATAATTACAACAATGATCCGTTAATACATTTGTTGGGTAGGCTAACGTGGTTTCTACACAAGAACAGACAGGAGACAAACGAAGTGGGAGTGACAGCGATGCGTTTATGCTATGTAATTATATATTAATAACAACGTATTGCTTTATATAATAGTGAAGCGTTCCTTCAAAAGCACTATTGCGTATTGTGCTGTCTTGTTTTTCAGAAAAGTAAATAGAGGAATCGGTTCAGGTGTAAATTTCCTATCAACATTTAGACCACAACAGAAAAAGGAATTAAACAATTCATAGCGACTATGTCTCATCGATTGGATTTTCAACGGAGTAGGAGAAGCAAATGGATCCAACTTGGAAGTGGTACGTACGTTACACTCTGGGCGATGAACTTAAAATTGCTTATTGTGATTAAAGCTCTACACAACAACTCATATGAGTAACGTTTTGAATTTCTTAAGAAATGCAGGCAATTAGTCAAACACTTGAAACTTTAAATATTGAAAGAAAAACCTGAAAGTTTTTAAAGTAAATATTATGGATGTTATTTAACAGGAACTATTACGATTTCTATAAAAATATATCTGTTTGTATACAAAGCATGTATTTATAGTAAGGCGCTCCGCTCATGATATGAATAAATGAAAAACAAAAAAAGAAAGCAAAAAAATCCCATAAATAAAATCAAAGACATTGAAAAGGAAGGAATGAAAAAAGACTACGTTTATGAAAATAAAGCTCGACACCAAAAGACATTATCATAAACAGAGGCAGCCAGCGTACATCGTTTAACAAAGTGAAGCCGCAACGTTGAAGAACGAGATATAAACTTATAGCGAAATTAATCAGAAGTCACTACGAATTACAAATGCAAAATGCGTGCGATAAATTACTGCGAATTCATTTCAAGTACTTACTTATATTCTATAGAGGGTTCTACAGGTAATACAATAAACGGCCAAAGAAACTGAGATTTGACTAAAAGAGCAGATAAAGATGAACCATAACTAGTCGACTAAGCAGCCAGCAAGCCAGCTAGCGAGTCAACCAACTCGCCAGCTAGACGGAAAGCGAGTAAGTAAGTCAGTGAATACATCATAATACAATTAAACAAAAAAGGAAAAAAAAAAAAAAAAAAGTCTTATAAATGTAGACAAAGACGCGGTAAAGAATGCCCGGGAGGCAGGCGGGAGAGGAATCGCGGGGGTAAACACAATACAAAACGATTATGTGAAACGATAATAACAATAATAAAATGTTTAAACGGAGTTTATAAATAATAAAGCATGGTAATAAGAGCATAAAAGCAAAAACAACAATAACAATAGTAACATTACACACAAGCACATTTACGTAAAATAATATCACAAAACATCATAAAACAAAGCTACAGTCATGTTATTTAAAAGTATGAAATCTATACATAGTTGAAGTGCAGTCAACAGTAAACAGCATACTTTACAGCGATTCATACCAGCAGACGTTTATTGTGAGATGTTGTTAAAATCATAGTTCCAAACTCATCGCTGAAAAACGAAAACATATTAAGATTATTATTGCGTTTGCTACGGTTTTAATAGATATCAGCATGATAATCTTGCGAATATATGAGAAACTTACTTGTTCAGCCCACATCTGTCTGTCTGTCTCCCCCGCTACTAGTTTATTATTAAAACATTTGAAATCGGAAATAAATCGTTAAACTTGGTCTAAGAAATTGACGAAAACAAATTCGAGAATCGATTCAATCTACTCATACTTATGAGTGTAGGCCTTCACGCCAATGGAGAAAAGGATGTGAAAACTTCAGACAACATTAGGATTTCAATACGTAAGTTTGATGTAACTATTAGAAGAATATTAAGGTACAGTTTCTAGTTTTTGCGTAAACTAACGATATCTCAAGGTCGTCTCACGTATGTACGAGAAACTTTACCGCTTGAATTATATCCATCAGAGTAACAGCGCTCTGCTGGTTTTCTATTGAAATTTTTAAAGTTGTAAAAAAATCAAAACTTTATTTAAGAGATTGAAAAAAACGAATTTGAAACTCCATGCAATGCAGTCATAACACTAACTAGATCTACAAAGTAGCGAAGAAAGAACTGTGAAGACTTAGCACAATGTTAGAGGTTCAAAATATTAGTTTAACATATCAGAGAAATATTGGGAAAAAGTTTCTACCTCTTCGCTGAATAGCTATGCTATGCTTTGAGCAAACTTGGTGGTTTCTTTCTATATAATTGGTGTTAAACCTCTTGTAACATATATTGAGACCGTCTTATTATTTAAGTGGTTTTGTATTTCGTAAAAGCGGTTTTAAGCGTTCAAACGATTCTTTTAAAACCTAATAAAAAAAAATTAAAAGATTTTCATATATTTTCTTCAATTTGTCGGGTATCTACGATTCGCCTTAACATTGATATCGATTCTTCTAACATGTCTTCCCTCCTATTATGTCATGATGATAATATTCTTTTCAATTGAATATTAGAGGAAAGATGGAAAAATAGTAATAAACTAAAGCATTCTGTCAGTTATACATAAATCGACAAGGCAACGGACGGACGTGTACGTCATCACTATAATTACATTTTAAAGCCAAGTCATAGTTTACCAATAAACGTTTTGCATACTAATTTCAATTTGTGTCGGTAGAGCTTTTTTATTATATGTATATGTAACGAAGAAAACAAAAAACTTCTGTTAATACCTTCAGAGAAATACCGACAGCTTAACATTTATCTGCGTTACATCGAGATAATGGAATGAGTCTAACAAAGTACAGAATTGATATTTTCTGCATTTGAATAGTAAACGACATGCAATATTCGTGAATCGTTCGGTGTGGGCTGAAAGAAAAAGGAAATTTCTTTTAAATTGTCCCTTCATCTTTTTCATCATTATTACCAAGAACACCCACTGCTTAAAGATGAAAATCAATTTTGTTTAATTTATTGTTTGTCTTTCAATTCAAGTCTAGATGTAATAAAAATGCTGGCTATAAACAAAACATGTTAGTTCCGATGTAATCTTGTCGGCAGCGTTTCCTTTTCCTTTTTGTAGACTTTCTCTACAACTTATAGATAACAACAAGATTGTATTTCTTTAACACTAGTATTACTGCGTGGACCAATATGACCCCATTGCATTTTTGTTGCCTTTAGATTTCCCCGCCTTAAGAGCGTAGTGCGCTTCTGACGCAGCTAACATAAAACGAAACTTGACAGTCAGACGGTAAGTCTTTATATTTCGATTTCAATATTCTATCTAGACGTCCTTAACATGTGCTATTAAGAATTTAATCCCCAAAAGTGAATCAGGGTTGCCTTAAAAGAGGACGATTGGTTGCAAAAGCAATTGTATCGTTTAAACGCATCAGCGAGTGCTTTATCGGTGAAGAAATAACACTAGCTGACTGTCCCGTACCCACTCGGGCACTCTCTATCTCTTCCCTTCTAACCATTAACATGTTATGCATATGGGGAAGAAAGCCTGTGTACTCATGTTAAATAAAGAAATTAAAAAATTTTTTAACCAGATTATGAACCCAACTTTAGAATTATAGATTTTGTTTTCTTGGCGTGTTATCGTCCACTTCCCTGCAGTTTTAAAGGTTTACAATTGTGAGGTTACGCTTTTACATATGCGGTAAAAACGGTACTTCCTAGCAAAAAATCTTCGAGCAAAGAGAATGAACAAACAAGGGGATTCTAACGGCACGCGGGTTACGGATTAATGGTAAAAATTAATTCAAAATTTGTTAGAAGAGCAAAAATGCTTATAACACACTTCAGAAGTTTAAAAGTCTTTCTATCGAACGCAGTTTTTCAAGAGGACGACCAGCATAACTCGAACAACTTTCACTCTTTGCATTCGATACCAAAGCACAGCAGGAGAAATTGTCGTTAAGCTAACTCAAAGCATATTTATTAACAAATCATTGCCTTCTTTCGGTCGAAATTTTTCATTGAAACGCCGGTTATTTATACAAATGTTCGTATTTTTAAAATCCCTTATGTTTTTCATTAGCTATAGAAACGTCAAGTGATTTTTTTTCTTCTTTTTTACATACAAACTTCCACCCGTTATACAGCGATCTGCAGAACACTTAAAAACCAAAGATGCCTCGCCATATTTAATAACAACTATACGGCTAATAACATTTTCTTATTGTCCGTCAAAATTTTCAAAAGTACGCTTTCGATTACGATTGCTGCCCTTAAGGTACTCTTAACGATCCGATTGAGTTTATTGACTACATGCCTTTCTTGGGAAACTGATGGCGGCATGATTCGTTTATGTATATTGATAGGAGTTGGTTGTCGTCTAATGATTAAAATTGCGCCCTTCTTGAGAGTTTACAACGGTGCTAATTTTTGTTCAACTGTGATCATTTGCATCAAACTCCATCAGAATAGGCTGAAATGACTCCCTAACTAAAGCTTATTAATGCGAACATAGTGTTTATAAAGCTCGGAATATATTTTACAAAATTACTGTAAATGATCCGCCCATCAACTGTTTTTGCCAGTCCAAACCTGCGATTACTTCTGTTAACCTGCTTACAGTGTATGCGGACTAGAGCAGCTTACTTCTACTTCAAAAGAGGCACATATCTCATCTCCTTTTCCTCTTTCTCTTTCTCCTATCTTTTTTTTTCTCTTTGTATGACCAGCCACTCTGGGCTACAGGTGAGTCACGGTGGTTGTCAGGACGGGTTATAGGAAGAGTGGGGTGGAGAACGGGGCAGTGTTTGTGATTTGAAAATAGAGACATCGGGCAGGAAATACCACTATTGGTAAGTTGTTCCAAACGCGGGCAGACGAGTTGCGGTAGTGTGTTGTGCGATATACAAATAACTCTAGGATGAGCGGGTGAGAATGTTGGGGTAGACCTGTAATCCTGCTGTGGGGTTTAATTGGTTGACATATCTCTTTTATCTGTGTACTGTAGACTGGCCCCGAATGTACCTGTACACTCGCAATAAAGCCCATATTACGCTGATGCTCAAGGACATCGAGACTTCTGGATACATTTCCGTCACCTGCGAACTCTTTGAAGACCAACGGCTCAATTTTGACATTTAAAAAATGATTTCGTTTTCTTCTTACACTTGACTATTTTCGACTGGCAAACACAAACGTGGTTCATAATCGTGGCACGGTTCTACACATTTCCTTCTTCAAGGAAGTGGCACGACAAATTTCAATTAGAGAAAATTGTTCTTGTCGCGCGGCACCGTGTGCGTTCGTAAAATATATATACAATTTGGCAAAATATTACGCAATAAGAGAAAAGTTTTTATTTTATCTTTAGCTCTTGTTTTTTTTTTTTTACTTTTTAACTTTGGGAGAGTTAAGTTAAATTCTCCCTTTAGCATCTTTTCCATCTTATTATGACATTCAAATTGAAGGCAAAACAAAAAGAAAGTCAAAGAGAAACCTTCATTCGAGCAGTAATAAAATTCTATTGCAGAGCATACCAATACAACTCTGCGCATCTTCTTTCTAGCTTTTCTTGTTAGTTAACTGATTACATTTAAAACAAAAAATTGCGAATAACGCACAACAGATGAATTCAAGCAAAAACTATAACAACTGCTTCTCGTTACCGAAAAAAGTATAAAAACATAAAAATGGAAATAAAAACTAAATAAAGCAAAGAACTTAAAGTTTCTTCTTACTTAGTTAAGTTGATGTTAAAAAAAAAAAATAAAAAAAAAAAAAAAAACTAAAACTATATACAACAAATGTCATTTCTCAGTTGTTTTGGATAAAAAAACATCGGGAAAAAATTTTATAAAAATAAAAAGGAAATAAAGCGAAACAAAGCAATTGTGTATCAGAATAAACACACACACATTGACAAAAAGTAAATTGTATTAAAGCGAAAGTTTACAAAGAAACGCGAAGCAGAGAATTAATACGAAACGCAGAAAGATGAAATTTTTTATTTATAAATTTAAAATTTAAATTTAAAGATTGTATATAATAAAACGAAATAAATTATTCCAAGTTGTTTAAAATTTTTCTATTTTAAATTGTTGGCATTTTTATATATTAACTGCTTTCCTTTAGTCAAGTCAACAACCAAAATTTTTATTCTATGAGTGCTTGTATGTAATAATATTCTGGCAAAGAACAAAAAAAGAAAAAAAAAATAGCAAAAATTAGGGCAAAAGGGGATATCAAAACTCAAAATCCACTCACTCCACAAAGCAATGATACCGGAAACCAATGCCCAAAATGCAATTCATTCGCACGTTACCCAGTTTCCTCCATTTCCGGTATCATCTACACATCGCCTAAAAAGCATAAGGGCTTAAATCATATACCATATTGAGAAGAGAGTACAGGTGTTTTTTGCCTAAAAAGCTGCTATTATGTTAAGAGCTTTTATACATGTGGTTGCGGTTATACCAGAAAGCTTTTGACTGCTTGTAATTATTACACAACAGCAACGATATTTACTGTTAGTTTTTTAGACAGACACCGCCCATCTATGCTTATTTAGGCTGAAAGCTTTTACTTCTTAAAAGCTTTTAACGGCCATTTCAAATTGAAGATGATATTTAAAAATGAAATGAACAGAATGTTTCTTTACTTCAGAGGACAGCCAAAGAAGCAAGACCTTATGAAGCTATCGAACATGCTAATGTCTTACCATTTCCTTTGAGAGGCTTGATATTTACATTTATATATAATCTGAGGGTTTCGAGATCTGATTATAGTCAAGGAAAAGTTAAGAATACTAGCGCATGAATATTTCCACCTTTGCCGATTTAAATTACGTATTTACAGAAGCCTTTTCCAAAGCTTTATATGAAGTTGATATCTGCTGTGAAAATATCTTTGTGTCGTACGCCGCTTGTGATACAAGGGTATATTACGTTATTGTGCGGAGAAATGCAAAGCCCACCTTATATTACACCGATTGGTTCGTAATCACTTTCTGAAAAGATCTACGCTACTCTGTCCGTCTGTCCGTCTTGATCTCTTCTGTTTAAACTGTAGGTCGCAAGTTTTCAGATATTTTGATGAAATTTCGTACACCGTCGTGATTTGACCCAAAGACGAACGTTATTGAAAATGGCTCGGATAGAACCACACTTCCGAGGAAACACTTTTTATTGTTAAGTCATGAGTCAGCGTATTAAGACAAGCAGTGTAATGTATAAATGTATCCCACTACAAGGATTTCACTTGTTTTAGATACGTATACAAAACTTGTATTTTATCAAGCGCTACATTTTTTTTTCTATGGTGAAAAAATATGACGCAAACTATTCGCTCTTTATGATTACCGAACCCACCACACTGAGTTGTTGAATGTCGTCAAATTTGAGATATTGTCATCTGAAGCTTCTATTTAACCGACATTGAAAGAATGTTCTATATGGCGCTATACGCCCCCGGCATCTTATGTATTTATCATCCTAATATGACATTTTTATTAATAGGACAAAAATTTTAGTAGTTTGACATAAACACACGACCACTAGTGGTTGTAGTAGCACGGTGGCATATGCGTATTAGATATCTGTCTCTAACGCTTTCATTCTCTGATTTTTTCATGTATGGGTATAGGTATATATATAACCCTATAGTCTTTCAAAATTTTGCATAACTACAGCTGAATTTCGTTGAACCAGCGTTCAATCTCCTACTTCAATGCACGGGAAGTTGTGGACTTGTTAGCATAGTAATTTGACTTTAAATAATCCTATAAAAAGAAATGCAGTGCTGGTAAATCCCATGCTCACAGTCGATGAAGTCAATGAAAGTGAACAATGAAAACGCGTTGCTCTCTCATGTAGTTTTCCATTTTTATAAACCCGAAGCTACTAACTCCGAAACTGTTTTTTTTTTGTTTGTCAACGCCTTACCATGCAAACGGCGCCAAATTCAAATCTTGGGTAAATCATGGAACATACTATATACGCCCTATATATATATAAACAGTCCATGCTAGAATTTGTACAAAACGCTGTTTAACTATTACTGAATCCTTTCTTGTCATTCAAGGACCGTACAACGTCTACAGTCTTTTAATCATTCTAAGGTAAGAAGAAGATTTAGTCATGCCCTTTCATATACCATATCGAGCCTTTGCAATAAATGTTGATTATTGCAAAGGCTCGATTAGGACCCTTGCTACACAGACCTCGGAAGAACCGATCTTCAACTATATTCGATGCTATGCGACCTTAAAAAAAAAGTCCTAGACGCACTGGGATGCTTATGTTAATCATTAGTTTGAAGTTTTCACTTTAGCACAAATATACATTTGTTTCGAGTTTCAAATTCATTGGAATTACGTTAAACCATAATAAATGCGACATTTGTACAATTTATAGTAAAAAAAAAAAAAAATCATATAATTGTTGTCAATAAATA
This sequence comes from Glossina morsitans morsitans, assembly GCA_001077435.1. NCBI lineage: Eukaryota > Metazoa > Arthropoda > Insecta > Diptera > Glossinidae > Glossina > Glossina morsitans. Next base: position 40,536 of record CCAG010006324.1, read on the forward strand.
ATGCACTATGCGCACGATAATGGTTGCGTTGTATCGCCTCATATTGAAATTTTATCACATATTTAGTTGTGGTAAATAAACAAAATTCCTTTTGCATATGTAATTATTTGATATCAACAATGATTTGTGTTTTGATATTTTAATTTAATTTACGGCAAATACACTGATATTGTGGGGATCATTTTCAGTTCTCCCATCACATTTTGTTATTATGTGTTCATTAAAAAAAAGTGCCAAAAAAAAAAAAAAAAAACACAGACCAACCTAATCATGTTCAAAAGAAGTACAGGCTAACAAAGGAGCAGATGACAATAAACAATAACAGCATGTGTGATATGAATTAAGTGTATTGTCAGAAGTTATGTGGACGCTATCGGTTGTTGTTATGATTATTTTAAACTGAGGATTTTAATAATCATATCAGATTATGGGTGCTTCATGATTTCGTTAAATTTATGGGCAAATTACGTGATTTTAATTTGAAAATTTTATTACCTCGAAAACAAGATAATGAGTTTGCGTTTATTCAAAAAATTTAATTTAAAATTGTTTATGTAAATAAGGCTTGTTCTCACTCCGTACGAAAGGACAATGAATATAAAGACGAGACAAAGGAGAATTGTTTTTGGGCTTGTGGCTGGCCTTGCTCCCCTCCTGTTACCCGTGCACCCTTCATTTCTTCAATCATCGGTACACTATGTACCTCTACCGGCTCTTGCACTTTTGCTTCTTCATCACAGTTCGTATATTTGGCCACGTGCCCGTTCACTTATAAGTTCATTTCGAGGTTAGCCTTTCGATCGCTTTTGACATTTCTACCTTTATCTCTTTCTCTATCACTATTCCAACTGCTACTTTTCGTTCTATTTTCATTTCAATCTCAATATTTATATCCGCCTCCACTCCTTGTTCTATATCTATACTACTACTCTTGCATATGCATCTGCCTATTCCTATTCGTATTTGTATTTCTATTTCTATTTCTATTTCCCTTTCCCTTTCCATTTCCATTTCTATTCCTATTTTTATTTTTGTTGTATCTTATATTGCGATTTCTATTTTTAATTTTTCATCAATACCTTTATAACGCGCAAAATTAAGTTTCATTCTTCGCCAGTTCCATATTTAAAATGCTCCTAAGCATGTCCATCTGTCCGTCTGCTCAACTATGTGGTATCTGCGGTAAACATTCTCCCTTCAGCGGAAAAGGAGATATCGCCTACAAATTTGCAACAGAGTTTGGAAGTGATGCAAGCTTTTGAAAGGACACGCCTACAACGCCCACATTTTTTTTGAAAATAGAAAAAATCAGCCGCGCGAGCACTCCCTACAGAGAGCATTGGTCCTATTTTTTTTTTCGTTCCTAGTTCAGCGGCGATGGGTATAAAAGTTTCAATCACGACCGAATAAAATTTTCTTACTTGGTATTTCTTTATTCATCCCTATTTTTTGTTCCTATTTATTCATATGTCAAACCCTAACCCTACTTCTATTTTTATTGCTATTGCTATTCTTGCTGCTAGTCTTATTCCTATTATAATTCCTTTTTTTAATTTTATTTTTAGTTCGTATATACGTGAAAACAAATATAATCGAGTAAGTGGTACCGAGCAAGGCAAACATAAGTGTGTAACGAAAATAAATGAAAAATTTGATGAGGGAACAGATTACGCTTATAATGTAACCGCAATACCGTTGCCTTGTTAAAAAATGGCATTTTCAGCGCATTGACCACGCCCAAAAGATATCTTTGTGCACGTCATTTACGTGCGTCAGATGTGTTTTCTTTAGACCAGAGGGGCTATAATCTTTATTTACGAAGCCATTTAACCAAATAGAAGCTTCATCTCACGTGCACAAAACGTAAACGAGAGGTCGTTGCTTTCGTAATAAGTTTTAGCAAATTCTAACTATGTATGTATGTAGTGTATTGGACAAATAATGGCAAAGTCCAGACATATCTCATTCGAGAAGCGTGTTTTATTTGCGTTCATTTTCGGAACCACAAGCAATTTGTCTAAGGAAACTCCAACCAAATTACTATCTGACAAAGTGAAGACATTAGAATCGTACAGACGAACTGATCCCACTTGAACACTGATCCGAAAGATGTTACAACAACAAGAAAGAACGAAAGGAAATTAATGAGAAATCCATAAAAGTAAGCAGTAAAGTGTAGAGTACATCAAGTGCTACGCAGCGAAAACACGTTTTGTGAAATTGTGAGAAGTCTGAAGCGATTATGCCGCAACGACTATTTGGTTGAAGTCTGTTTTGATACTTTTGTAGTAAAGAATATACAAATTATAAATGACGATTTGCTGGCTCACATACCCTCTTAGTACACAACATTATATTCACTTTTCTTCTACTGCATATATCTTCGGTTTAATTTAATTAATTCGTACGCAGTATTTGAGCAATCGTTCGTATATTACATAATGTTCTTATGATATTCGTCTCGACAATGTCAACACCATATTTTACCTTTTCTTTGTTATAAATCCCTTTGTGTAATATGCCCGGTACGGTCTTGGACTTGTGTCCTTATCATCACCACTACAATCGTCAACATCTTTACTCATATTATTATTTATATTATTGTTGTGCTACTTTGTTATTGGATATATATGTGTATGTATACTGTTGCTGCTGTTACTGCAACTTATGTTCAAATAAGACATAATTTATGGTTTATGTTGCTTATTGCTTCATGACATATTACAAAAACACTCAGTCGACATTCATTGAACTTCATAATGTAGAAAATAACGTATGTGAAACAAGTACAAATGCATAGACGCAAGCTTGCATATACAACTATAGGTAAGAAATAAGAAAATTAAAGCAAAAACACAAAAAAAAAGACAAAAAGTAAATAAACAGAAACATTCCATACACAACCAACACTGATTTATGTGTTTTGTCAAACCGAAATTGGACAAAGTTGTCATAAGATTTTCAACATTCACGTTAACAACAAAGCGTACGATGTTGTTGCTCTGTTGTCGAACCCTTAATGCAGGAACGTACTGGAAACTCATGTCAAAATCTGAACAACAGACTGATGACATTGTTGTCAGACGACAAGTGACAAACATGCAACATTAATTCTATGATTTGATTGCTTAGAAGTGCAAGTAAATGCAGAGAAAACTTGTCTGCATAGCAGTAAAAAGGCAGAAAGAGAAATTTTTATTATAATCAATATTTTTTATTAATTCTGTTCGAAAATATGGTTTGCATCTTACAAATATTCAAAAAAAATTTTTTTTTTTTTTTACCATTATGATATCACGGCATCTGGTGCACAAATAATACGGATCCCCATTGGTACCCACTGCTAGTATATGAAGACAGCTTCTACATATGTAAAAAATCAGAAAAGACTGCTCTTATTAAAGCCAAGATTTGATCAAGATTGTTGTGAATTGTCGTAAAATTGTTCCAAGTCCTGACTGTCAAAAATACCTCCAATGATAAAACTTAATCTCACTTTGTTCGTTGACATTTGGGTTATTTACGCGTGAACTTGCGCTCCCCAGAGGGTGAGCAAAACCGCAACCACCACGATACTCCCTGCCAGCAGCCAAGACTCACTACAAGGATTACACGATTCTCTCCCTAAGGAAATTTTCTACATATATATAAATAGTGAATGGACCCCTGACCCTCGTAGAGCATAAATTTAAACTATAGAGCCTTCAGCATTACTTTAGCGACCGCGGTCACACTTGAGTAGCTGTTATAAACTTTAACTCACTTCAGCCGATGGTGCACGTGTTACTTTTGCGTAATGCGCGCCCTCCAGAGGGTTAGACAATCCCTATAAACTAGGGGCCAGAACAGCACTGGAGAAACCAGTTATATATATTGTGTATGGCTCAATAAACCCACTCTCGGGAATGTTGAGGCCTATCGTTACCTCTTATTTACTCGCTTTAGGAATGATGACAACCACATTCACCACGATACCCTCCGAAAGGGCGTACCCAGCAGTCAGGACTCACACATTAGTTAACAGCTGCGTTCAAACTGGTAGTTGAAATATGTAAGTATGTGACAATATGTAAGCTTTCCCCCGAAGGATCTTGGCAAGCACCGATCTGCAGTTCAACCAATGCTGTCACCTCTTCGCGTAGGTATTCGTGACGTTGTGAGTGGGCTCTTGACCCCTTTGTAACTCAAGTTTACACTTTACGCGACACAGTGACTCTTGCCTTCGGATCAGTCATGCAATCCCGGCTAGCCAACACCGGACTACCATTCTTCAAGATATATTTGCACCGGGTGCTACGTTTGACATGGCGGGCGGGCTCTATGCTCTCGACTATTACTATATCAACGTAATTTACGTTGCCAGTTACATCTACGGCTGGTTTTTGTTTCCTCCATAGCGTTAGTCTGCGGGAAAAGAAGTGCTGATAGTGAGCTGCTTCAGTGAACCCCTAAGCTATCTATCAAAAAACTTGCCGCCTAATTGTAGATAACATCAACAGATTGCTTATAGGGGCTTAACGTCCGCAGCTAACGTGAAGCCTTAATCAGTTGGCCAATCGGTAATCAATTGTGGATCCCCCAGGGAGAAAGACAATAAAAACAAGCATGTGCTATTAATTTTTTGTACGTTAGCAAAGGTCAATTCTGCAAAAATGGTTAGGCCTGGGATGAATCCGCGCTGGCTTAGCCAACTGAGAAAACGCAAACTGTTGATTGGGGTTTTTCTTTGAGGGTCTTAATAACTTGTCATGTAACGGCAAATCTTAACCCTTCAAAAGCTTTCTAAGTGAACCGGGGTCTACTAGCCGTGTGCTCTTTTAGTTCCTCTGCTTTATACCGAAATGACTTTGGCTCTTGGCGGAACATTTCTTAACGGTCTCGAGATTCTCCAAGAATTAGTTGCATAGTACCAAATATTAATGCTTCTGAAGACGTCTGGATGAATCCGAGACGTCTTTTTCTGAGAATGTTGCAGGTGCCTCCCATTCATAGCTTAAGCACGAGAGCGGCATGCAACAGTTCGGCTGGACTGCGTCTGTCTCGTTCGATATAAGCTTTTCGGGTACATCAAGAACCTAACGTAAATTTTGAGTGAGATCTTATCACTAACAATGTTGTTGAGTTCACTTAGTTTACTTAGTTTCATGGAAAGTCCTCACTGAATTGAAAGTGTTAACTTTAGTCCTTATAGAATGTTTACAGTTGAGTTATACGTATAACTTTTAGCCTGATCCAATCTTCTAGATGGTTCCACATTGATTCAAGTTGGCTCTGGCGTTAGGTGAATTACAGCCGTAATCTTATCCCATAAACTTACATATCATTCATTTCATAGGCACTACTTTTTCACGTAATTACCAATTTATACTACATAATTTCTTTGACCTTCAACAAGGTCGAACAGCATTTGAAAATTTTTGTTTTACTATACATCGTTATGAAGCTAATAATCTTTTTAACCTTATATTCATCAGAGTTAACAGAAACATTTTCATAAATATATATAGACACATATATGTACACACCAATATATATATATGTATATACCAAGGTTTATAATAATTTTAAGGGAAAAGGAAAATCAAAAAAAATCTCTCATTCTCGACCGACCATAGTGTCATATCATGTCTAAAGAATTTTATATTTCCAGTAATCATTATCAATCCATTTGTGGTATGTGTTCATAATAAATGCGATATAAATCATTGATTGAAAGAATGCCTAATAATCAGTTGTGTCTTCACTACTTTAGCCATAATGCAATTCACACTCTACAACACTAAACAAAAAACTGACTAAAATCCCAAAACAAACGGCAACGGAATTCCTACGATTGCGTCTGGGTCTGGTGTTGCCATTCCATTTACGCTTCTCAGCTACGCCAACTTAAGTATGAAACGAAACAACACTTGACGATGATAGTAGAAAAAGTGTGAGATAATTGTCATTTCATACTCGTACTTCATGCCAGCCAATGCATTTAAGATGGAAGAGCAGATTGTTCGGTTCCTGCCATTGTCGACCCTCCCCCTTCAAACCCTTTATCAATTGTCCAGCTTTTTTCTGTTAAGTGATAAACAGTTGGTAGGACACTCTAGATGGATAGACAGACAGAGAGTCAGTTTGTTTGTTTGTTTGTTTGCTGATACCGATTGCGTTTATGCCTTTGAATGGTAAAAATGAAACATAATTTATTGTCATTAGGTTGGAAATATTGGTTGAATATCATCAACATCATCATAGAGAGCAAAAAATTATTAATTTAAACTAAATACACAATAAAAATGCATTAAATGACATATAAAGAGAAATGAGATACAACGAAAAAAGTGCATAAAGTGTTCAAATATAAAAGAAAAAAACAGCAGCAGTGGTGCAGGTGCACTTGCAGACAAGGAGACCTTCTTCGCGGACAAAACACCAACACACATGACAAGTTCATGGCGTGATCATGATGCGCGAGTGAGCGAGAGAAGAGTGTGGCCCGCAACAGTTGTTGTCTTCTGTGTGTGTCATATCGATCATATATGTGTATTGTGTTTGTGTGTGTGTGTCTACGTTTATAGAGGTATCATCGTTTATTTTACTTTAACTAAAAGGAAATGTTGCGATTTTTATCATGTTCTTAAACACACACAGAAGACAACTACTGTTGCTGGCCACACTTTTCTCTCGCTCTCTCTCGCATCATGATCACGCCGTGAACATGTAATGGATATATATATGTATATACATATATACATTGTCCGTTCTTTTTTCTGCCCTTTCGTATAACTTATTTTATTCATTCCGTTGTTATATGTAATGCAAGATTCATGTTGATATGTCAATGCGTTTGCGCGCAATCGATCATTTTGTCTGATTTCACAAAACATATATTTAACGAATGAACGTAGACGTACGCATAAGCACACACAAACCAAAATGCACAGCCAAGCACGCACATGTCTAGTGATAACCGAACAGGCCGGCTCTTCTTCATTTGTCATCAGAAAACGCATGCGTAGCACATCGTGATGACGACGATAGTGATGTTTTTCTTCTTTTCCTCTAGTTGAAGTCTTTCGTCTCCTTTTCTATTTTAGCTCTTCTCGATTTTTCTTCTTCCACCTCTCTCGCCCCCAATCTCTTTCTCTATTTCTGTTCGCTTATATAAATGATTTTTCCGATTTATTAAATTAAACAAACGAATATCTACTTCTACACAGAAGGCTTTGACGTCTAAAAAATATTAAGCGTAATGAAGAAGAACAGCTCAAATGTAAATAAAAACTTGCATTGGTTTCGGATGGGATCTGGGGTATCTTTGTTATCAATTGGTTGATCAGAATCATCTATTGGACACTAAAGCTTTTGGAATCAAAAAAACCATAAACTTGAATGAATCGTTGGGAACGAAAGTCTTAGCTTACAAGTGTTCCAATGAATATCTCTAACTGCAAATCCAGTGCACATTATTGTTATTATTATTTAATTCAAATTATGCTCATATACTCTAACAAGCAAAGTCGATTCTATTGTCGGGCGCAATATTTTCTATATTGCCCCACCTTATGTAAGCTCAACATTAAAAATGCAATCAGTCTTACCATCTTTGTGGCGATTGTTCTCCGCCTTGGACAAAAAAAAAAAATGTTCATTTAATTCTTAGATTGTTTCAGTCTGTTTCCCCTCTGTCCGCTGATTTCCATTCGACGCGCGGTCGGTCAGCAGCGGTCACCAAAAAACATTGACCACATTAAGCCTAGCCTACATATGCTACCTATATAGTACAACTTATACGTATGTAGAAAAAGTGCACACGCTAACTTTTGCCTTGTTTGACATAATATGTTGTGCTTTGTGAAAGATTATCACAAGTGATAAACGTTCTCAATTTTTTTGTTTTTTTCCATTAAGGTTTCGTTTTAGCCTTTTTTTCAAATTTTTTCTGTTTTTTTTGCCCATTTTTTGCGTTCATTTGTTGGTTTCTAGCTTATAAAACGGAAGACATGCATGCAACATGCATTGCTTTTTTGTCATCAATGTTGTTATTGTTAAGTATTGTGTTGGCAGTACATTTAGCAAAACCTGCATGTGATGTATTGTTTTAGTCGGTCAGTCAGTTTCATATATGTGTAATAATATGGTAATGAATTTTAGATCGAAAATAGAATATACACACGATATGTATGTAAATCATTAGCAGCAGAAGTTAAGAAATCCCTTCCCCACACTTTCCTCGATTTCACTCTCTTAAAGTCGGCTGCTTTGCATATTTTGCATAGTCTTACTGACACGTAATCTAACCCTTTCAATCTGCTTGCAAAAAGTGCTTTTTATACCGTGCCCTGTTGCGAGACGATTGAAATGTTGCTACATTTTGAGAGAATGGAATGAGATTTCGGCGAAATTAGGGAAAAGGCTTCGTGATCTTCTAAGATATCCGGCGGCTATACTAAGACTCGCTAAGAAGGGGCGATGGGGGCAGAGGGACTGCGACAGCGTTGGCTCGAGCCTAGGTTTCTCATTGAGACTTGATAATAGATGTGGACACGAGGTTAAGGAGCATCGCGGAGTGGCAACCGCGGAATGGGGCTTCATTGTCCTTCTCTTTATACCCACCACTGTAAGATGGGGTATACTCATTTTGTTTTTTTCCACAATGCGTGTAACGTCGAAAAGGAAGCGTGAAATTTAAAGTTGATTTAGCCATGTCTGCCCGTCTGTGCGTCTATGTGTCTGCGTGGCTGTGTGCCTGTATGGCTGTGTGTCTGGGTGGTGTGCGTTGTTGGGACTCCCCTGGTCGCGAAATTGAAAATATCGACATCAAACTTGGTGAAAACATTGGAAGCCTTTGCAGGCAGGTTTTTATTGTCGATGGGACAAATTGGTCAGAACGAAAGCCCGAAGGTGAAGCATAAACTGAAAGGAACTTCGTTTGTGTTAACAAAATGGAAAGCATCCACCATGCCCACACAAAGTTACAAGTAATTAAATTTTATTTTTTTTCACTATTTTGAGGTTTTATGCTTATTTATCATAAGGAAAACAACACCGTTGTACACTCCTTAAGTGAAGATGAAATTATCTGCCTAAAAATGGGTTAACTCAAAAATGAGTATGGTAGACAACGCGATTAATTTTTTCTTAATTATACCAGCGATAGGGTATCAAATAAACGAACTTGGAGACTAGAATGCGAAAAGCGTAGAGATGGGTATGCAAGACTCGGCCCCCGCCGAATATAACTTTCTTATTTGTTTTTTTTTAATATGAATCACTGAAAAGATTTCCTCTATACATATATCACGGTAAAGTGGGGGAAGAGATACGGTGTAGCTACAAGTTAGTGGATTTGGGCTCAATGGGTATCTTCAGATGCGATAACAGAAACGCGCTACCCTCGACGGAGAACGCCGCTTATCATGCCAGCTGAAACAAATTGACGTGCGGCATCACTTTGTAAGAGATTCGGTGGATGCCGTTCAATATTTGAAGATCGACGACGTAGTGGCGGATATAATGACTAAAGCACTGCCATTAAAGAGGCATCAAAACTGTTTCGAATCATTCATAACTCAATTCAGTGGCACTGTTGGTATAGAAAATAGAATGTAAAACAGGTTATCAGATCTATGTGTATATATCTGCCAAAAATAAAATTTTCATTAATGTAAACGCTCATCCCACCTCGAAGGCCCTGTACAGAAGAAGTTTGCTAATTTTTGAAATATTCAAGTTTCTCGTCTTCGAGTGCATTTGCGAACATCGAAACGGAAACAATGTCACTTCGATAATGTAACAATTTAACAGCAAAATCATTTATCAATCGGTTAAGTAAGCTTATTGGTCTATGAAAGAAGAATACTTGGACTGTTTTGGACCTTCCATAAACAATCGTATATTTTGAAAATAATCTCTACAAAGTAAGGCAAGAGCCAGAGACATCTCTTGCTATTCTGCTAATCCTAAGTATCTGATCTTTTGATGCCATTTTTTTGAGAATCGTAAATGGAAGGAGAAAGCTTTCACTTCATTCCCATCTCGTCAGGTCGGTCCCGTGTCGTATAGGATAAATGAAATGCAATAAATGATTAATTACTTCTTCTGGTATCAGGTAACACTACCAGCTACTATTAGTTAAGATAAGAAAAGATGGCAGATACATGAGAGCTTTATCGACAATTTTATTCTTTTCAGTTATTTTATTTTCGTAGTAAGCCCTCTTTGTAGCTGACAAAGGAGAAAAGGATAATGGAACGTTCGTGTTTTATAAAATGTAAACCAAGTTTTGGGATTTTGTAGTTGTTTAGGTTTAATGAAAACCAGCGGAGAGAAGGTTGCGTGCGATAGAAAACGCTTGACAGACTTTTCAGGCCTACCACAGCATCTTGTCTTTTGTGAAAAACTTCATCAACGCACTTTGACATAATTACTACAGACACTGTCTCTGGACACATTTGGCAGCTTTTATGTTTTTAAAAATCATTCATATACAGCTTGTCCCGAAGACAATACCATTCGCATTATTTCGTTAAGATGTTTCGCTTTCCCACGCAATTGAGCTATGGTTTCATTGACACTGTCTTGACTGACACCATTCTATTGAAATTGTTTTCATTGTTGTTAGTTGAGGTAAATATCTTAAATCGTTTCATGACGTTGCTCTTGAGTTTGAAGAATCAACTCATTTCGGCATACCTTTCACGAAAGCAAGTAATGTGCAATAAAATTTCCGATGGCTTTACTGTTTGGCGGTTAAGTGTAAAAGGCTGCGAGACTTACTTCAATTCGCATCATGTCTGTGTGCACTTGTGTTGAGTGAATTTGCTAAAGGTCTTGAGTCAAAGTAAAGTAATAGGATTAGTGGAATTGTCAGCCTGCGACGAATCGTATGAATTGTAAAACCGAATTAGTTTAGCTGGTTAGAAGTGTTCCACTAAATATTATTAAAATCATATAAAGAATGAATCTGTCACAATGACAAGAGGAACGACTTAGGCGACGTAAGAGAACTTTTGATGTCAAATGATAAATGTCTACGCTCTTCTTTGGCTAAAGCTTACAAACTTCATTTTTCCACATATTTAGGTTTATCAAAAGTGAATTACAATTTGTATTTAAAGTGACAGTTCATTTAGCGGCATTTTCTTTTTTTGTTTTTGTATCTTCATCTCTACATCTTTAGCTATACCGCGTTGGCCGTCATGCATGGTTTTTATGTTTTATTTTATTTTTACAAGAGGAGCGATAAAAAAAGATATATATATTGTAAAACATTTGCAAGATCTATCATATGCATGTAAATATGTACACATTAAAAGTTAAATTGAGCGGAGGATCCACAAAGCATATGCATATGAATGTAATAATAACCTTTGAGGGTATCGCAACATCTCTCGCTGGCAAACAACTGAATCAGCACCAACTTCCAACCACACTCGAACTTAGTCGAACATAACCAGCATAGCCAGTGAAACGTGCAACAGGGTATAAGAAGCCTAGTCAGCACACTAGATTAGCTTGCTGCAGTCTTCGGAAAACTGTGCACATAGTATCAGGTACTTTGCACCATACCGACTGACGGTGACGATGGCGATCAGCAACAACAACAACAACAACAACTATTCTACACACACAGTCAACAACAATCAACACTACAAAGAGCCATTATCATCCAAGTCGTCATCATTTTGAGCTGACTATTTTAATAACTCTTTTCCTTTTTTCTTTGTTGCTAAATATTCATAAAAGGGTAAAACGAAACATTCGTCCTTTGCCGTTTTATATAACCGATGAAATGTTCCCGTCGCGCCATTTCCTACATGTTAAACATGTACCGCGGGTGATGATGTCTATGCTTTAATAGCATTCATTATGTCCGCGGCAATTGTAGCACGCATATGCTAAAAAGTTGAACTTTTATATATATATATATGTATATATGTGTGTGTATACCATGTAACATGGTCTTTAATCACAATTTCGTATTTGAAGATTGAGTGAAGGAGCCGCCACACAAGCGCATTTATTCACACACAATTTTTACTCACACAAATTTTACATTGCACCACAAGAGGGAACAAGAGCATCTTGAAGCCGACATTTTTCTTTGCCGTTAATATACAAAACGAGTTATTTGACTAAGACAACATACAATTCTAAATGCTTTTGCCGCCCGCTGTAGTTTTCATTTCATAACTTATTCTAAGCATTGCACAGATAGTTAGTTATATATTTTTCAAAATGAATTTATTATTCTTTTTTTTATTTCTTTGCAGCACAAAGGAATTCCAAAAGTTATCTAAAGTTTGAACCCATCTTTTTCTATCTGTCGTGTGAATGTTTTAAGCAGATTAAAAGCATTTAGTTAGACAACTGACTGCGCTAGTTGTAACCTACCTAACCTAACAATCACCTTAACAATCACATATTATTCGATCGGGATATTGCTATCAATTGTTTCTAATTCGAGCGAACATAAGATGGGCTTAAAACCTGTTTGAGAGATGTAAGCCTATAATTCACAAAAGAAGTTTACACATTTTTTCTGTGTGCCCTAAGACTAGTGTTACCGCAAATAAAGTCAGTGATTTGTTTTGGCCCCCACTCCAAGATCGTCGTTTGCTGTATTCTCTAGCTGTTGGTAACATTCCAACAGAAAGAGAACTGTACTCGACTTGAGATGCATTAGAAAAGGAATTTTTGTGAATTGTGAGAATTAAACCGAAAGGTGGCCTATGCGCTGACAGTTAACAAATGATCATGATCCTGGAAGATTAACAAAAGTGTTCTTATCAATATCTGACTCAAGTTGTAAGTTACAGCGCTATGGATCTTGCAGGTGAAACAAGTTCATTTTCAAGCTTGGGCTATTGCCATCGACCAATATATATAAAGAATCTTTTATTAAGAGCGAAAAAATATTGACTTTGTGTGCTTGGTGAGTATCCGAATGGAAAACTCGACTAGAAAGACATTTATCGACACCTTTGCGCTTTCCGCCTTGATTTCTCTTTTAAATTTGAACGTACAGAAAAGAACTCCAATGAAAACAATGAAAATTGTTGTAGTTATGTTGTGTGGTCTAATGAAAGATAACTCCCTAAAAAGTATGTACATTTGCCATCAGCATAAAATTCTGAATCGATTGAAGCATGTCAGTCTGTCGGTCTGTATGATAACTGCTGTAGACATTCTCCCCCAGATTGTTATTAAAAATGGTCCAAATCGGTCGACGGCTATTGATTATTGGTATGTTGGCTTTTGTCATTATTCATAGATTGTAGCAAAAAATTTTCAAAAATTTGAACGTATTTTCTATCGGCGATGCTGTACTACTTGCACGAAAATGCGAGAAATTTGCCACTCCCATTAAAGACTAATTTTTTTTGATGCCTTTCAAGCAGCCGCAAGCAAGCTTCAAAAACTTCATAAATTATATATATTCTTGGCCAGTTTCATATTCGGTCCAACTGTCCGTTTGCCTACCTACGTAATATTTATGATAAAATTCTTCCGTTCGCAAAAACGAAGATGTCGCCTATAAACAGAATTTGAAAATTATCTAAACCAGTCAAGGGAGACGTCTACGACACCCACGCGGCTATACAACAAAAAATGTGAACACCTTTATTCTTCGTTTTTTTGCTTGTTTCCACTTTTATTTTGAAAATAGAAAAAAGTAGGCGCGCCCACCCAATATTGTAGTTTATGAAAATGTAGTAATTTTCCTTTTTTAATCGGCGGTGGGTATGAAAGATTCGATTGCAATCGAATATAATTTTCTTATTGTTTTTTTTGTCTACTTTCTTAAATAATTTGAAAACAGGCATAAAAGGGGTCTCAATAGAACACGAATTTAAGTATTTAAAAATGACATATCTAATGTTTGAAAAAAAAAAAAAAATTAAAAGTACAACAATAATATAGTAATAATATAATGTTAGGTCTAGTTCGGCAAAGGGCTTGGTGTGAGAAATGTATACTCGAGGTAGAAGTATAGAGCGTTGGGAAATGAACGAACAAGGAAAGTGGAAGAGAAATCATCAAAGAAAGAAGATAAAAGATTCAGACGAGAAGAGACCTGCACAACGTCGCATAGTGATCGCGTATATTTATACACGCTTTACCTGAATATGTAATGCTTTATAACGGGAATTTTAAAGAATCGCAAATGAAACGACAAAACGGATATATCTTAAATGAAGACATGGTGAGTCTAAGCACAACAACATAACCAATTTAAAAAACAGTAAAGTTGCAAAAAAAAGAAAAAAAACCAAGAAAGCCACACAACGAAACCCTTTCACTTTTAAAGTGAAACAATATAATAAATTAGACCATTTTTTTTCTTTTTCTCTAGAAACTACAAGGCGGGCATGCACTCTACTTATCCATATACAGATTGAGAAGGAAAACCAAAGAATTGTTTTCTTTGTTTTTTTTTTTTGTATATAGAAATGAAACCAAATTATTGGTAAGCATGACTTAAAGAAACAAAAAAAAAACGAAGTTTAAGCAAAATATTGCTCTGGTTTCGATTTTTATTATTGTGTTTTTTGCATGCTGCTTACCAATAAAATCCATAGCCAGATTTAGCAAACTCTAAGGAATAGGAAAACAGCAAAAAATAAACTTCAGTTCGTGGCTATGGGTTATCTATCTTTTCCCGGCTTCTTAGGAAATATTCACACCATAAAATCTCGGACGGTAGAGCACATAAACAAAGACTTATTTACAAGTTAAAGATTTAGTTTTCGTCAGGCAGCAAAACAAGTTGATGTCTATTGAAATGCTTTTATAACTTTTAAAATACTAAGTTTCTACTTTATGCCTATATAAGTGTATTAGGTGCATATATATTAGTTAAGTCAAACGGTGTACGAAAACGTAAAAGAAATTCAAATTTGCTGGATAGTCGCCTTCAAATGCCTTCTATCGCGTTTAACTTTATATAAAAATTAAAAGTTTTCGCATTGTGTACGAGTCTTAGTGGGGTAATCGGGACAGTTTTTGAACTCTTTGAACGCTTTTGGCCCTTAGAAATATTCTGACTATGGCTTTATGGTAAGCAAATAGAGATTTACTTGGTTTTATTTATTTATTTATTTATTTTTTCTTTCGATTTTCAAGTAAAAATAATTTTGTAGAAGGTTGACGCATACCTCTTCCCAAGCTTGCTATGAGCTTTCAAGTAAAGAACATTAAGGTTAAGTTGCAGCCATTCAGCATTTCCTAGACCATTCAGCATCCAAAGAATAGCAGATTTAATGAAATACATTCCTTGTGCGGAATATGTCTGAGTAATTTCATACGAAATGATTCCAATGGAATGACGAAACTAGCATGTTTACATTCTACAGATAGGAGATACAAGACCGTAACAAATAGTCGAATAATAAATGTTAATGAGAAAATAAAAGAATGGACTTTACAAATCAAACTTTTTGAGACACACCTTTGTTTCAGTAGTAAAATATTTTTTCCTTAATTTTCAAAGACCTCACACGTTTTCTTCTTTTTTTTTTTTTTTTTTTTGTTAAATTATAACAAACATATACACATAATTTTAAATAAAAATCAATAATAAATCTATATAATTATTTTGAAATTATGCAACACACAAAACATGCAATTACGGAAAGAACGCTTTGTATAATGCCAGCCCTGCTCTAGTTTTTTAAAATTGACATACAAAACATTCTATGTTCGATTTGTACCACTCAGGCTCGTACCAATGCAATCTTAACAAGTTGTTAGCTCATGCTTAATACGTATATACATAGGAAACTTGATTAAGTTTGATTGGCGTTTTTGCTTCTCTTTGTGTTTGCCTTTGTGAAAAATGAATAACAATGCATAATGAAAATCTCATAAACAATTGGCAATTATTCAAATCTAACAACCATCAAATGTGAACATAGCATTTTACTCCATTACAGCGATTGAAAGGTAAAATTGATTTAATTTTCATTTAAAAAAAATTTCAAAAAGGCCTCAATATGTGTGAAAAAGCAAAAATAAAGCACGGAAAGACGGACATGTGAAAAGAATCAAAAAAGCAAATTGAAAAAGATCGTAGGAAGAAATAAATACATCAATAAAACACCCTTAAGGTAAGTCTTAAAGACGGACGCCTGCTAAAAAAGTGTTCAGGCAAAACTTGTCTGTAAAAGCAAAAAACGCTTCTTGCCATATATTCGCTTACAACGTTTTTCCTATTGCCGACTTTTTCATATCTACCCCATTTTGATGTGTGCTTTAATAACAACCGCTATTATTCTTACGATTGCTTGGTGCAATGATTTCACTGGTTAAACAAATTTTGCTAATTGAATGTTGGAAACTTTGAAATAATGATTTAAGGACTTGTTGCTTTTTATTTGTCGTAGCAATAGCTTTAATTGAAAATATGTAAGTTTGCTGTGTTGTAGAAGCACCTCAACATACATCAGTAGCTTAACATGCAGAAAAAGATTATCATCGGTATTGTTCTTGCTAACATTATTGCCGTTGCCATTGTCTTTGCTATTTCCATCTCTACCACACATAGTTACATGCTGTTACTATTGCTAGTATCATTGCTATTGCTGTTACTAATGCTATTGCTGCCGCTGCAGACATTGCTTACTGGATACTATTACTACTGTTATAGCTGTTAGTAATGCTAGTGCTGTTGGCATTGCTATTTTTCTTGTTACTGAAACCTGCTACAGTCGTTAGTGTTCTTATAACTGCTACATATATACCCACAATTACTACTGTGGTCGATGTTATTATTACTTTTGCTACTACGGCTACTATTGCTTCTGTTATTGTTATTGGAGTCTTCTACTGTCGTCACCATAGTAATTGCTGCTATGTTCACACTACCATCACTACTCTCCACCTGGCTATTATTACTATCGCTGCTACCGTTGCTTTCGCTTCTGTCGTTATCATTCCTGCTACTATTAATATTGTTGTTATTGTAATTATTACTATTGCTGGTACTACGCTTAGTGGTATCGATATTGCTATTGTAGTTATTATTACTGTCTTACTTATGTTATTGTTCCTATATTGCCTCTGCTCGATGCTATTATTACTACTGCTGCTGTTGCCGCTTTTGTTTCTGTCTTTTCATTTCTGCTACTATGGCTATTGCTGTAATAAGTTTCCCTATGATAATTACTGCTGCTACTATCGCTGGCGCTACTGCTGCGGATGTTGTTATTTTCATTGCTATTGCTATCACTACTGCTATTGCCGTTCTTACTCCTGTCGATGTTACTATTATTATTCCTCTTTCTAGTACTATTGCTAATGCTGCTGCTACTTCTGTCGCTGTAGATATTGCTATTGTTTTTGGTTCTATTTTTACTACTGCTATTGCTTTTACTATTTCTATTGCTTGTTTATTATTGCTATGGCTTGCCCTATTGTTACTGTCAGTGCTATTATAATTCTTACGATTAGTGCTGTCACTATTGCTAACGCTCCAATACAAAAAGCGCGTACTTGAAGAGTAGCTTGGTTCCCAAACAGCTTTTGTTTTTTTTTTTTCAAAATTTCCCGTTTCTCTTTATGATTCATAGAACATTTGCAAAAGAAAATTGACAATAATATGCAAAACAACTTTATTAGATCCTAGGCACCAAAGAGGGCATATAAACATGTGTGCAGTTAAGCCATAAATACCAATGCAGACCTTACCTATTTCAGGTGCAGCTAGATGGTAATAAGCAACAGCTGCAATCAATAAAACCGCCACTTCCTTCAATCAAAAGTTAAAATTATAATTTATAACACACGCGGCCAGAAGTTATGATTAATTACTTCGAGCGCATTCAATGGACAGAAAAAACACTGTTTGCAGAAAACATATTCTATGCATGCTTTGTTTTTTTCTTTTTTTCTTTTTTTCTTTTTTTTTTTTTTTGTTGTAAGACCTAAAGGAACACCGCCCGTCATAATATTGCCAAATAAATCTGGAATATATTGAAGAAAATTCAATTTAAATAAGGAGAGAAGTTAAACCAAAAAATTGAGAGTTAAATTTCCAAGCAATAACTGGTAACAAAATTATATTTCGCTTCCAACGAATCTGGAATCCTTTTTATCTTAAACATTCATTTTTTTAGTGATAGATATTTTACTTAATTATTGTACGCGAGGTGATAATAGTTGATATTTAGATGTTGGGACGATAAACCTATCATAGAATATAACAAGAAAGGAAGTACCTTAAAAACCATAAGAATTTTTTGTACTAAACTATTAAGAAAACCTCGGGATGATCTACTGACTCAACGTCGACTATCCCTCCATATTTTTTAACTTCTAAAGTGTATATATTTATTTTCGTTGTCTTATAATGGCTCCGATACTTTGGCGACGTTAAATACCTCCAATCTCTCTGCTAAATACTTTCATCAAAGTTGCTCTACCCCTGACTCCGATTTACCTGACTATTGCCCGTACGAAATCATAACCCCTATCAAATCTTAAGTTTAGCCAGAAGACAGAGTATTACAAACTTTAAAGCCACAACAACGCAGTCGTGCGCATAAACCAAATCATGCTCTAATGAATTATGTGGTGTTATCGTAAATATTTTGCATCTCTCTCCGAAAACTAGCGGATTCCCCTTATATTCGAAGAGCAGCTTGCTTATTACACGTCACAAACGTGGAAACAGACATCTCGTGGAGAACTACAGAGACAATGCCAAGTTGAGTGTCTCATTTAATTGTTTAAACTAATTGTTACCCAACAATTAACCTTCACTATCAATGTAAAACTGTTTTCTTCCTTTAACTCCGAATCGTACTTTCCTATCTTATCTTCTTTAATCTGATTCAGACTTCTTCAATCCCACCCAGACACGGAAATAAATAACATTTGTGAAATTAAGTTTAGGAAAACACAAAAGGCTTCCACTCTTAAGGAAGAATCTATTTCTTACCATCGATTCGCAAAACTTGGATTCGTTTATTGGTTTAGGGGTACTATTTGACCAAAGACTAGGTTTCAATCTTCGAGCTCTTCTTAAATAAAATTAGTTCAGCACCAAAGAGTCCACCTCTACAATGAATACGTTATAAGAAAGCTGTACATGACCTTGATGTAAAACAACACTTAAATATGGGCTACAGGTCTTACGTAGATTCAAAAAAAGTCCATTCAAAAACAGTTCTGCTCTTTGCAATAGGAATTCCTGAGAAATTTTAATTGGGACCCGGTTGTCACTTTGCATGCTAATGAACATGGATTGCTTTTGCTAGTCTTGTAGTCGCTGGAAAACTGTAGATTTATACTAAATGTGTCCTTCTTAGCTAAGTTAACAAGCGGTATTATTAAATCCCTCACATTGCTAGGTGAGTTAATAAAAGAGTCAATGTTCCGAAATCAGTCAATGTAAATATAACTACTCTTCAACTTTTCAACACGTTGAAGGCCCCTACCAAAAACGTAAATAATGTCTACGAAACAATCTCAATACCAGGCTCTTTATAATTTATTGAATGAAGTCTCCTTGATATGGGCACTTTAACTAGGTCGTGTTTCAAGTAAGCCTTAATCCCGAAAACTGCGTATTATTCGCGGAATGAGATGAATATGCAGTAATAATGGATCTACGACGTGTCTTGCAATTATATGCATTATGTACGTCTAACCTATGTTAGTGCATAAACGCTGATATGGACGATGGGATGTAGATGATATAAATCATAAAAAGCTTAAATTTCCAATAGAAGGGGTAACAATGCAATGGAGTACGGCCGACCTTTAAATGTTGTATGTCGCTTGGCCTAAGACTATTCTTCACTTACTTTTGTTATAAAATTCCAAAAATTATGCTCCGTTTCTAGGAAAAGACATACTTTCAAAGGAGCCTTAACATTGGACGGGGCCCAAAACGTAAGATGATGTTGTCCAAATTCTTGATAAGAAGCGCCAAAAATTAAACTTTGCTACCTTTATAAAAGCCTGCTTTTACCAACAATCCATATATGGATGTAGGAAGAAATGTACCTATGATGAAAATAGGTTGCGGCCCTCTTAGCAACTCTATCCCTTCTCTGAAAAACTTGAAATGTCAGGCTGACTGAATAAGTAACTTTTTCTTACTTTTAATAAAATATTTGTTAGAACCCAAAAAGTGAAGTTTTATTACCTACATGATCCATATCTTCTTCAGCTATTGATTTTTATGCCATACCACGATTCTGGACCAATTCTTAACATAAATTGTTGAAAATTAGAATTTTTTTTGCCATATAAAATCTTACTTTCGCAGGAATGCTTACGCGGGAGGTACACAAAAAATGTACGCATTTGATGTAAATTTTTTATATAAATCTGGTAAATCGAACAGGTATTAATCCGCGAATTTCGTCCAGAAAGCTCGAAGTTTTTCTATGTAACGACTTTTTCAAAGAGCAATTGTCGTAAGAATGGTTCGGTCCCATCTATTTTCAATAGGGTTCGCCTTTGGATCGAAAGACATTGTTGCGCCAAATTCTCTCACATTATTTCAAAAATTGCGACTTGAAGGAGTGAATACAAAATATACATGGTCAGGAGTCCGAGTGAGGGGCAAGCAAATTTATTTTGATTCGGAAAATTATTCTGATCGTCATAATGAAAGGATAAGCTATCTGAAATCCCTCTGGCGGCGCACACATCCGGTATCACTTAATGTACTAAGGATAATGTGAAAAGCGAAGTAGGGTATAGCTAGTCTAGTTACGACAACAGTTGGCTATTGAACGTCTCAGTAAGTTCTAGAAACCATGATAATAATACACGCTACACACCACCAATGCAATCAAATGTAATTGAAATATTTTTATTGCGATTGTCTGTCGATAATTGATTATCGGTGAAGTGTAAAATTTTTCAGTGCATTTTTGTAAATACTTAGCGATTACTACTAAATATAAAATTTAATATTAAGCTCACTATAACAATTTTATTGCGATGAATGCCGTACATAACAAGGGCAAGGCATACCTATAGCATTTTTGACGCCATCATTAGCGTCACTAGAGCCAAGTCCTTAACGTTTTTCTATTTCGATTAGATTTGGTTAAATGCATTTTAAATTATTTTTTGGTATTACTCTAGCCCCTGTGGAATTAGTTTAATTTTCATTTTATGTGGCTGTTAAGTAATTTTTTTTGCATATGCTAACAAACGCTTCATTGGAAACGAAACGTAATTTGAATCGAAAATTAACCATTAAAGAGATAGTTTTCAAAATATTGACGTGTACGTTACATTTTGATTTGAAGCATCCTAAGGGTGGTGATGGAATAAATGCTAGCAAAGTTGATGGAATTTGTTGAACCGTTCCTTCCTATAAGTCCCTAAATGCCTAAAGCATATATTGTGGTAATGTGTGAGAATTGTGAATGGATATCTTCTTTGAAACGAGTTTGATTTAAGACTTTGTTGACCCCATCGTTATATATATGATAACAAAAAAGCCAAAGCATTCTCCGGAAAGCTTAGGGAGGAGTTAGAATTATGTTTAGTTGAAGTGGATGCTATTCTCGCACTGACGCAAGTAGGTTTAAGAATATATGTATCAGTTGAACTTTATTTATTAGTATGCTTTTTATATCTTGCACCGCTTGTTGTGCAAAGGCATATTGAGTTTGCGCGGACCTGTGCAACACACAGAAGGATTTGCGATAGATCTACCTTTTATTATGCCGATCGCTGTGGAATCAATCTCTAAATCGACTTCGGCGTGTCTGCCCGTCGGTCCGTCCCTCCGTCTTGTTTTCTTGTGTTCAATTTACAGGCCGAAGTGTTTGAGGTAATTTTTTTGATGAAATGTTACTATACTGACGTGTTTTGGCCTAAGCATGAATACTTTCCATCACTTGCCATATAATTCATTTTGAAAAGTCTCTATATGAAGAACTGTAGACAGGTGTAGAGTATATAATAGTAGGTCGGGATTCACTGTATTGTTATCACTATTTTCCTAATAATTGTAACATATCGGGCCGCCTTTCAAGTCTGCTTTTGTTCTTGTTGTGTGTTTTATTGCAAATAATCTTTACCCCACCATGTCCTCTTCCAAAAAGGAGTGTGACAATTCAGAAGACCTGCTCTTTGTTCTGGACCAGAGTTGAGTTATATTTAATACCTCAGAAAGATCGGAGGCCCTTACCAGTCGAATTGTTTTGCATTGACTTAATTTTATGAATTTAGATTTATAAAAAGACTTTTATTTCAAAGAAAAATGGTGAAGCATTTCGTAAATTAAACTCTATATACCTGATGAATTGTTTTCATATGGCTTTATCACCTCTTTACGCATGCACTGGACGTTTTATGTTGCGCTTCCAATGAGAACGCAAATATAGCCTTGCCAACGCATCTGTGAAAGCACCCACAGCTAACTTTCGCTAGTACTTCATCCTTCAACGCCTTGACTGCATAGATGTTGAAGTTAACAATTGGTGAAGTTAACTATGGTGGCAACATTTAACAGGGCTTAGACCGAATATATCACTTCTTCGCTTGTTGTTATGTTTCAATGTCGTACTTCAGTCCTTGCATTTTACTTTTACTGTTTGTCTCTCAATTTCACATTCTATGATAATCGAATCTTTGTAGTTTTAAATAAGTGTCAGCATCTTTGAAAGAATCAACACTTTTATTATCAACATTTAAAATTATTATTCCATTCAACGACAGGGATTTGTATGCAATGTTCCTTGCATTTTCGCACTTTTAAACACTTTCATTTCTCCAGGGCATTTCAAATTTTTGACTTTAACATAATCTTTTCTAAACGTGAAAATGTTTGTTTGCGTTCGTGGCAAGTTTTTGCCCTTTTAGCAGTGATTTGTTTAAGCGACGTGAAGGAATGCTTCCGTAAATTCCATTCTGTGTCTCAAGCCCGTAAGTTTTTTAATACCACAAATATTCACGATTTTGCAATGCATACGGTATGTATCATAACTCACTACTGACAGTTTGAAGTATAAACTTATGAAAGGTGGTATAGAAATAACGGTGAAAACAAACAAATTAATTTACTTTTAATTACCAATGCGTAGAAAACTAATTAGTTGTGCATACGGGCGCAAAAAATTGATTTGTTATGAAATATTGTTCCAAAACAACGCAAAGACTTCAATAATTCAGTAGAAGCATCACCTCTTTTAATACTAAGTCTGACGCCATTACGTCACAACCAGTAACAGTTTTTTATTCGCTCGCGCGAACATTAAATTATCAATTCTACCAAGCATTTGTTTGTTCCACCTTTAAAAGAATCAGCTGTCCACTGACCAGAGACAAAAGGATTAAAAATATCGTCGCCAAAATAAGTCTTGAGCTTAACTTCTACTACTTGAGTTAAGGCATTCACCAAAAGGTCATACAGCACAGGACTCAAAACTGATTTTGGAGGAACAGCTGAATTCGCTTTATTTGACGTAGAGGAAGCATTGCATTCATATTTTGGAAACATACGAATTTCTTTTTCCTTATCATTGAACAATAGGTTCTAAAATCTAAAATCATCCAGGTACGCCTGGTTTAAGTAACACTGCCTTGGTTGCCTTCAAAGCAATAGAAAAATTTGAGTTTCGTCTGTTATTTAAATTTCGCCTTTTTGCACAAATCCAGCCAATTTTGTTAAAGCGAACGGATTTTCGTTCAGATTATACTCCACTGCGGGTTTCTGCTGCGACCAATTTGGCCCATTATCAACACCAACGTGCGTGCAAAAACTTCCAATGTATCTGCCCAGTCTGAAGTCGATACATTCATTTTTTCGACCAGGAGAGTGCCAACAAGGCTTACAACGCAGACACACAGACGGACAGACATGGCTAAATCAGCTCAGGATTTCACACTGATCAAGAATACATATACTTTGTAGGGTCTCTAAAGCTTCCTTTTTTGTGTTACATATATTATGGAAAAAAAAACAAAACCTTACAATGGTGGGTACAAAGAGAAGAAGAAACCGCAATTAATTCTTTATAATCGTAAAGTAAAATTTGAAAGAGATGGCTGGCATTATAAAAATGTTAAGAGATAGTGTTTTTACTATTGCAACTGCCCTGCCTACGTGTGGAAAAATTCAATTCTAAAGGGTTATGCCATCATATCCTAGTATAAAAACTTTCATTGTACATCACCTTTCTTTTACTGGATGTTAGAAGTGAATCTTTTCAAATTGCAGTCGCACAATGCGTAAAAATTTACAATAAAATCTGATGGTCTGACACCAAAAGTATGTGTGTATGTAAAATAAAACGATATTTTTGTCTAAAGTATAGAAAACGCTAAGTGGTTGTTTTCTAAATTTCTATTGTGGAATGAAAACATGAAGGGTTAAGCGCTTGACTACAACAGCAAAGATAGCATAATTTCCAATTACAGCTCCACCCACGGTGCTGCCCATCTCTAGGCCACAACGTTTGCTGGCCTCAAAAGATAGTCGAGGGAATTTCGAGGGGAAAGAGTTGGATCAAGAAGTAACGTCATTACACAAGTTGAAGAACATTCTGAACCCCTTAATCTGACTGGACGTTGTTTGAACAAGAAAACAAACGGTTTCTCTTATGCAGGCCTGGAAATTATTGATCGAAGCAATATACAAGCTCTTGGTCGCGCTAATGCGAATGCCATTTCTTATCATGTTTCTTGTTAATTCAATTGTAACTATTGTTTATCAAAAAACGCATCAAATTGTTAAAATATTTTATAAATGAATGCTTTCGTTGAAAAACTGAAACATTATTTCTTAACAGCAAATGGCAGCATTTAGAGACGATAGATCGGAGACTCGTATGGCTTATTAATTTCTATTCTAATTGACTATAAGCTTTAAAAAGAAAAGAGCAGGACATTAACAAAAACAAGCTTGTATGCGTTAGCTTTGCATAATGAAGGACTTAAGAGAATCTTCAGTTCCAACATTTGCTATAAATAACTTTTACTTTTCCAAGTTTTTTCTTTTTTGTTTTTTTTCTGTTTTCACTATTCTCCTATTTTCAGTATATCAATGACAAAATCCAAAGGATTAAATTGAAAAGAAAAATAGAAACGAAGAGCTTGCATAAGCCCTAGTGACATAATATTCACAAAACAGTGACCAAAGTGCTTGGTGCATTTGCACAGTGTTCAGCATATTTACCTGGAAAATGCTTACATGCGATTTATTTATATGCACATATTTTCCAACTCATTTAGATTGTCAATAAGTTTCAAGACACAACATTAATCTTTGTCTTTTGTTGAAAACAAAAAAATAAAAAACAAAAAAAAAAATGCAAATATAAATATAAATAAATAAAAACTTTAACAGATATCCAAAGGAAATTTTTTCCTGTTGGAATGAGAATAACGGGACAAGGTAATGTGCATACACAAAGTCGTATGCTATGAATATTTTGCTAGGAAAAGCTATAAAAATCAATCACCTCCACACTTTATATATATTGAAAGCTCGACCGTACAGTGTATATAAATTTTCAGTTTGAAAAATGTTTCTAACTCTCTTATTGATATATTGTATGTATGTATGTATGTATGTATGTATGTAGTCTATGCGATTCGAGTTAAATGTGTAACTTTGTTGTTAGTTATTGGGTTAGATTTCCAACTGTTAGCAAGTAACTGTTAAGGTTTTGAACTACAGCTTTTCATATAGATATAAAGTGGGTGGAGTTGTAGTTTACCTACGTATGCATAAATACAGTTTATAAATCCATGACAAAGTGTTAGAGTTCTTGTTAGTTTTGCTTTGTTTTTTTTTTTTTCTTTTTTTCTATTTTTCATTGCAGAGCTTGTGTCACAATCTGCACCTTTGCTGTTTCTAGTGTTATAATGTACAGAATGTTTGGTGTTTCAGTTTTGTATTGATTTATCTTATTATCCATGTGTCATGTGCACAGACCTTACTAGAGAGTGACACAACATACAGCGAGCTCTTTATAGACCCTAATGCAGCTATTGCCGGGTTTGTGCACCAATCAAAGGAAAATGTTTTATGAAATATATATATATATATATATATATATGTATATATATATATATATATAAATATATATATATATATATATATATATATATATATATATATATATATATATGTATATATATATATATATATAAATATATACATATATACATATATAAATATATATATATATATATATATGTGTTGCATACATGTGCACCTAGATTTATGTGATTGAAAAACCCTTCTTTTTTTCTGTTTTTTTTTTTTGTATAATACGTTCACACATATGTAAATACATCATTATTGTTACACGTTTGTTTGCTTATTTGTCTTTTGTTTCATTTCCTATCCAACTATTATCATTTAAAATTTGTCAAGAAGAAAAAAAGAAAAAAAAACTTGGTAATGTTTGGATAACGAATAACGAGCTTATTTATACATACATACCTGTGGCGAGACATATGTACATGCAGTAACACGCGTTCATGTTTATTGTCAGTGGCAGAAAAATCGATCTGAAATGTTAAAATGTAAGATAAAATAAATAACAATTAATTTAAAAAGTCATGTTATGTTACTTTTATATAAATGAATATAAACGGTAGTCGGCACATACACCCAAATATTTTTTATTTTGTTAAAACCAATGTTAAAACTTTTAATTAAATATAAGTTAATAAAAAGATCGATCTTTTTTCACCGAAGGTCCTCTCTTTACCTTTAACTTTGACTGGTTTGTGTTCAACACCTCCGCACTCAACGAATAGATGGAAACAGTGATGCCCTTACAACCCAATGCCGACTGATGAGCTGACTCCTATCATATCCTTTAATAAGTCTCCGGTCTCACACATATAGGGCAACACTCTTGAGGGAACCGTATGTTTTCTATAAAGAAGAGTTGAAGTTTCACGGCATTTCGATTATTAGTTTTCACAGTTTCAGTTATTCTAGTGCCGTTACTGTTTTGGTCGCTTTACGTAGCTTGCTGTCCATTTGGCTGACTGTCCAGTGTAGCGATAAGTCTACACTTGATACATTGTCTGTCACATATGTCGTGAGGAAATCATTTCTATTTCGCTTGAACAGCGTCCAACACTCCCTTAGTCATCAACACGTTGTTGTCAACAGAAAGCAAACGCGGCACCCATTTCGAATAGAGCTTTCTCATGGGTAAGTGCATATGTAGAATGGTGGACGGGCTGCCTTTCGGTATCTTAAAAACGTCAGCTTTTTGACGTAGTTTGACCACCCGGTCTTCCAAAACGCTTGTAAACACTTTTTTATGTTTTTTAGAACAACTGATGAATTTGAGTGACCAAAGCTTACAGCAACAGCGGTGTCCATACAACTGGGTTTGAAATTAGGCCGCCACCCACAATTTTCTTCTTTTTGATAGACGAGAGTGGCCATAACATCTTCCGAACCAACGCTGATTGAGAACGCATTTCTGCTCATCACAATGGAACAATTAATCAACACAGAGAGCTCAGATTTTTCTACAGTTTTGAAATTTACAAAAATTGTAAAATTTTGCCGATGTTCTTGAATATTTACTAAGTCGGATTACTGTTGCTATTTGATTTATTTGTTTAGTTTTTGTCAAATTCAATTTTGAGTATCGACCTTCCTATGAAATTTTGGGCGAACGGACGATAATAGTTGTAAGAATTATAACAAATATTTTTAATAACTTGGAAAAGAGTTTCTTTGGAGAATACTTTCTGGTTTTATTAAGATTATTTGGGTTAACGTTCGTTTTCTTTTGAATATTTTACGGGTACAAGCTAGAGGGGAATGGCTTGAGACTTCTTTTTTGCTTTTTTAAACTGCTAAGCTAGGAATTAATAACAACAGAATAACTCAGCTATTTTAGTTTTTTGTTAGTTATGTAATCACTTATTCAAAAAGCAACAAACGTTTCCGTATTTTTATAAATTTAGCTTGAGGGTATACGCATTTTACAAAAAAAGTCATAGGCCATATAAAGTATTAGCGTAAAGCTCTGAAAAAAGGGCGGCGATGACACAAAATCCAGCATCTCGCTTGCGCTGGCATGACCGCAACAATGAGACCCAGCCTCTTGAATGTCCTAGAAGCCCTGCTGAGCATAACAGATTTTCCTGCAGCCGTAAGAAAAGGCCTGCTTGAGCGCACTCAGACTATCGAATATCGACAAGCTAAAAATCGAGAAATCTCAGGAGCTGCCTAGAGATACTTAAAAAATTCACGGACGAACTCTTTTTCAAGACACTGGATCACTGCGTTGCAAAGTTGGTAATATTACATACCGGCGAGATCGGGCTACGACGGGCTAGCTTTTCACCACAAAGTGAAACCAATGAATGGTGCAGCGGCCGTTCAAAAGTGGAAAATGGCAAAACTGAGGCCATTTACCAATGGGATACAACCCCTCCGTATTCCAGGCAAAAGTCTGTGCAATTTCTTGGCAATGCAGGAGAGAACTGATCTGCATTTATTCCGACAGTCAGGCTGCATTAACACCTTGAAAGGGCAAACGATAAAATCTAGGCTACTGCTGGAGCACCTTCAAACATTGAATAAGCTAGGTCAACACAATGACGTGGAGTTAATATTGTTGCGTGGCCACTCGGCTATTGAGAGCAACGAAAGGGTTGACCGTCCAGCTAAGGGGGAATGAGGGACCATGATGCGAACCTCTCTGTGGTGAGACTGATATGGCGGCAGGGAAAAAGGCTCAAAGATGAAGTTGATAGTTGATGATGGAAAGGCGGTGGGCATACACGATTCGGCCTCGGCGTCCTTCCTTGCTGCATTTAATTTTAAATTTTGAATTTTTTTGAAGTTCTTCATATACAGCTAGCAAATCATTTTATTGCTTTTATATACGCCTGTGCACTTATGTTAATAATGTAAAACGTTTTTACGCGCATTTAATTCATTTTAACAAAGTATTTTTACTCATGCGTGTAGTAGAGAAATACTGAAGGGGATAGAAATGAAAATTAAATTATTTTAGATTTGAGACTCCTTGATTTAGGCGAATTACGCGAAGCGAAAAGGTTTTAAATAGCATTCGAAAGGAAAAAGTGAAAGGAAAGCCCAGTTTATCTAAAAATCAGACGATCACTGTGAGAGCTTACCATAAAAGCGGTCAATACTATTCATTATCATTTCTGTGAATAATTTGCAAACGTTCCTCATTCCCTCTGCATTAGTTCATGGCAATCGTCAGAGAAGTATAACACTTTTTAACGAACTTTTGTAAACAATTAGTGTGATAGGGACATAGTATAGGAGTAGGATATAACCGTTCAAATATATATATTTTTGCCAGTTTAAGACTTTCTTGTAAGCTAATATTAAAATAATAAGTTGGTGTTCTCTCTACCTAACTTGTTAGTATATCTAGAAAAATATTGGGCATTAATTCGTTAGCATATCATGCTTGGATCCAAGTGAACAATTATTAGAAGTCGTCTTATCTGCAGAGTTGGTAAATTCCGTTCTAGCTGAATTTAGTGCATCTTTCAGTGGAAACTGAAGCTACACTCAACTGATCTAAAAAAAAAAAAGCACAGAATTCATGATCGAGATCAATGCCTGGTAATACGACTGAGTTGAAACTAAATCTGTTAGGTTTACGGTTATCGTATTTTTATCGTTTTTTTCTATAAAAAATCTTTCGTCGATTAATTTCGGGAATTACCTTTTTAAGTTTTAGAAAAATTTAAAACAATAATTATAGTCTGGTTACGCAAAGTGAGAGTGCTATAATCAGTGTAACAACAAGTTCCATAGCGCTCTTAAGACTTTGCCTGACCTATGATTAATTTTAAATTATTGTCTCATAGTGATGATAGATGAAGTGATTGGGTTTATGTGTACTAAAAATTTTTCCTGCTTTTCATGACTTCTCCGAAATTTTACTGTTGCGTACTTCCGACGATGTTTCATCGGGATACATATATTTAAGCACATACATTGCCACACAGTCGTACATAGAACCAGTCAGTACATACAGATTCCGAATGTGCGCCTCAAACGCATTGGAATACACAATCTTTTGAACTCTCACAGTGTGCTTATTGCAAGAAGAGGTCGTTTGATTGTTGTGTGAAATGAAGTTTTTGAAGGCGGCAGCCTTCCTTATGGTTATGATACTAATATCTTTTACATTACTACGGCAGAAAGCATGCTCCAGCTGAGGATATCTGAATTGTTCGGCACAAGAAAAGGACAAAAGTGAAACTGCTAACAGCCTTACCTTATTTCTTTCGTGCTTTACTAACGTCTTCTCGCGCGACGGGCAAAGACGTGCTCTTACCGTCGTAACTTTTAATACAATTGCCGCGGACGAGAGATTACAGCATCGCCTGTTTCCCTAACCGCTGTACAGTCCATTCTGTTAGTATATGAGTACATAGCCGACCGACAGTCTGCGGTTGGCAACTATGACAAAGAACTTGAACAGAGCTCTCTCTTGCTAAACTTGCGATTTTCATTACTTTCCGCGCATTGGAAAGAAAACTATTCAACTAAGATGTGAAATTGTCGCGAACCTTATACCAAACGTAACATTCAGAAGTAATTATTGTTTACGGCCTTATTAAAGAGACTGACGTCGATATTGAAGACATTCTTTAGCGAAGTGAATTAGCATTGATTTAATTGTTCAAAATGTCCGTAAATTTCGCATGAAATGATCAAATGCATCGTAGTTCTAAATTTCTGCACAATTCAGGCTTATTGCAGTAAATTGAGAGGTGAAAATCCCTATATACATATATGTGCGTTACTCTCACACACAACATGCCTAAATTTGCCAGTGTAGCTGTTATATGTTATTGTTAATAAATCTGTTTTATACGCTTTATCATTTTCTCTCCACAATCTCCAAGCTTTCAGCAAATTGTTCAAAATTAAAGCAGTATTGACCTAAATTTCAGAAAAACATTTTTTTTTTTTTCGTTTTTTCATTTGAAATGCAATGTTGGAGAAAAAAATGAGGGAAAAATATTGCAAATCAATCTAATTTTCAATAATTATCATTGGATTAGTGAGCCAGACGTTCAACTCTCTATACATTTCTGTATGACCAGACATCTGTTCGATGCTAAGTTTTTTTTTACCGGCTGGTTGAGTAAATTATTAAATGTGCATGCGTTTATCTGTCAAGAATATATTAACTCTGACAACAAAATATTAACATTATTAACTAACCGTACAACGTTTTTTTTTTTTTATTTATTTTTACTGAAATTTCCCTTGATATTAAAATTTACTCTGCATACTTGTTTGAAGTTAATATATATGAACGATTTACGTGTTTTGTGTATACGTTGTTAAAGGCTATAATGAAATGTGTTATAAGAAAAACAAACAGATTAGAGATAATAGTAGGTAGAGAAACGGTATTTGCCTTTAAGAGAATTATCGCATTATGCAGTTCAAAAAAGTGTGCAGACATATGCAGGGACGTTGCAAGATCCAATGGGCATATGGACATGTAGTTTACAAAATTCTATTTGTTTTTAAAAAGATTTGGTTATGTCATAATAAACTTTCGTTTCATATAAAACTCTTTACTCGTATAGAATGACAACAGTGACTAATAAGCGTTAAATCGTAGCCAATACTTATTAGTTGACCTAGTATTTGCATTTTAAAACCTCCAGCCATATTTCTGACAATTACAATTAGTCTGATTGAACAATTCTAGCTATTATGTAGAGATTTATTTAAACATGATTGTCGACTTTTTTGGTGCTCATGTATGAATACATACATACATGACAGCACTTATGCTTTGTTTGAAACGGACAGATTCGAAAATGTTTTACATCGACGATCAACTAAAAGGGTCTACTAATAAATTTGTGGTTTTGGAAACACTTGTAATAGCCAAAGTCCTAAGTCTTTAAGGACCAAAGTGAAGTTTAAGCCTATTAGTGCGCATCATAAGTTGTTAGGTTCACTTACATTGGCAGAACGATTTAGGTAAAGAAGGAATTGTCGCATTCGCAGACCCCACAGCGGACCTTGAATGCGACCAATAAACCGATTGAGAACGCCAATGTTGTGCTGCTAGATAGGCTAGACAGCTACGGTGAATGCCGTTTTCTGCTCTTCTCATTGAACAACTCTCTCTCCGTAAGATCCGTAAAAATCGGTACAAGTATATTTGACAAGATCCGATCAAAGTTTGTCAATGTAAATGTGTGCGCAATACTTCTAGACTACCGACGTATACTTCGATTCTCCGGTTCTGTCCATATTTTTCATAGTTTCATAGTTTCAATAGGGATAGGGATTCGAAATGCGAT
Source organism: Glossina morsitans morsitans (assembly GCA_001077435.1). NCBI lineage: Eukaryota > Metazoa > Arthropoda > Insecta > Diptera > Glossinidae > Glossina > Glossina morsitans. Next base: position 72,813 of record CCAG010006324.1, read on the forward strand.
ATATAATTTTTTATTTACGGCCATCAAAAGCTAGAATTCCGTACCGACTTACAGATAATAATCAATAAAGATTAGTTTGGAGTGACTAAATTTAACAACAGTACAAAATAGAACACGATAAGTTAGGGTTACGAGGGCACTAGCATACTAAGCAACACAATTTATCAGAATACCTGACTGTTTGTTAGTATAGAATTATCCATTTCTTCTTCCCCTTCTGCGAGTCAGAAAATCAAAAACAGGTAATTCACTGTGTCCGTCTGAGCGCTCTATAACCAAAATGTGCAGAAGTTTGAAGAAACTGGACTTGTAACAGAGTTGTGTTAAGACACAAACGACATCAAAATGCCCGCTCGATAGAAAATATTGATGCTGTTAGTGAAAGTATCGAAGTAGATCCAAATTGATCCATTACACGGGCCGGAAAGCGCTTGAATAATAATTAATAAATAAATGGATGACGTTAAAATTTACAAGGAAATCTGAAGAGCGCAAGTGAGAGAGAGCGTTTCTCTAACTAAAGCAATACAAAAATTTAAAAATAAAGAAACACAAATGGGTACCGACGAACCCATTTGACCCACTTGCTTAGGAGTTCCAGCTTGGAGCGTAGACGGCAAGCAAATATTCAGATATTATTCTCCTCTGAATATAAATTTTGCTGCAAAAAGGGTCCATAAAAATTTTAAGTTTTTCTTGCTCTCACTCTCTCTCTCTCTCTCGCTCTCTAACGAAAACTATAAATAATTAACGATATATTTACCATTACTGATAGGTGTCGAAAATTCGCATCAAGGTGAGGAGGAGGTAATTTATTTACATATTTCTACAATTTTTTTTCTTGTTCAAATAATTTTGCCAGATTATATGCATGTGTCGGAAACAGTTATTGCAAACGGATTATTTGAGTTATTATTGAAGAAAATTACATTTCAATCAATTGTATGTTTATATGCAAAAATAATATAAATTCCATGGAACGTAATTTTGAATTTATATTAAAGCAAAAAGTGAAAGTAATTATGTGAACGAATTTTAAACGAAATTATACACTCAAACAAACAGGAAAATACTTTAGAAAAGGTAGTATCTACTTTTGTTTTCAGTTTCTTCTTCGGATTTGCTTTCATGGCATCGATCAACCGGCATCTCTTGTTTTAATAGACGCGCGTAACTATCTCGGCCAATGTTTCGTCTTTTAAAGCTTTTAAGTTGAACGCTGAAAGGTCTCGATTTGAGCATTTATTCAAAATTTATAGGCATTTAAATGAATTTTTCGAAATTTTTATCACGTTTCTTTAAACATAACAATAAACAATAATTTTGTACGTTTGCAATCGCACACAGCTGTTAGAAGAGTATTTTTAGAGTTTAATTAAAATACATCTCGTCCACTTGAAAAGCACTGAAAACGGAGAATTACTGGTCTACTACAATATAAACCGGTCTCTAATTAATACGCACATACATATGTATATATGTGTATATATTGCATGGACTTGTTTGCCAAGTGTATCCGCATATAAATTGGCAGGAAAAAATAAGCTAAAGTTTTGTTTTTTTTGCGGACTATTTTTATTGAGCATATGCTGTCAATTAATGTTTGAAAAATCATGACACTCTTTGAATTTAAATTAAATTCAAAATATAATGAACAAAAAAAAGAGTAAAATTGCACAGCACATTGAAGCGAACCTTGTATACCTCCAGTCAGATGGATTTTCGTATGGATTTTCAATTTCGTTTCAATCTATCGAGAGCGCACTCACCACTGCCAGACAATGTTTCCGCGACGTATGAGTTATGTGTAAGTAAGTAAATAAACAAGTATAAATATTTATTAAAGGGTTAGAGTAGGTATGTCATGATCTCTATTTACCCATTGCCCTTGGAAAATTCCCTAAGATGGGTAACTATCCGTTACGTGTGTTATATTAAAGCAAGCATAAGTTTCTTTTTATGCTGCTTTCGGTTAAAAGTAGAAAAAACAAATTATTTTGAAAACATATTTAAACAAAAAGATTTATGTAAGAGCTTTAAATATAAGTATGTAAAAGTCGAAATAATAAATACAATAAATATTTTAATGTAACTTTTTTTTGTTACATTACGCGTTCGTTCTCGCTCTCGCTCTCGCACGTTTTTAAGTACTCGTTAAGTTATTTTGTTATGGTGAAGCATGTGGGTGCCCATTAACTTAAAATATGAAACGAAATGAAAAGTGATTGATGTCGCTTTTGTAATTCGCTAATAAATTTAACAACAACAGAATAAGGAAAACAAAAGCAAAAGGGGAGACCCTAACAATGCAAACTAATGCATATACACACAGACAGACAGACAGACAGACAGTTAGCCAGTTAGTCGGTTAGAAGACAATCAGTCAGTTAGTCAGTCAGTCATTTAGTCATTCATTCCATTCAATTCAGTTGTATTGGTTTACGAGCTTTATAAAAACTTGGTGAGTTAATGACTTGCTTGCTTGCTTGCCTGCTTGCTTGCCTGCTTGCTTAGTGTGCGAACGCTATCATATGTACTTAACATGCATGTTATATTGTGCCAATTGAATAAACTGCTGCATGGGTGATTTTGGTAAGAAATTTAAGAAAAAAGAAAAAAAAGAAAAAGGAAATTTAGCAAAGAGGGAAATAGAAATAAAACCGAAAAAAGCAGTGACATGTATAAAATTGCGCAAAATATTTAAAAAGACAACTGTTAGACATTTTCCTGCCAGCGGACAGACACCCAGGCCAAAGACCTATTGTTCGCAATTTAAAGCGAGCACAAAATATATGAGGTATTCGATTAGCGTTGTTGTTGTTGTTGTTGCGATTTCCATTTCTTACCTCATGATTGCATTAAACTAGAAGGGAAATATCTTGTAACGTACATCGTGCTGATACTGCTATTATGCTACAAAATTGTTGGTACTTCTTTTAACTGATTGCATACACACGTGAAGATATATGCCTTGCATTGCCCGGTAAATGCTTTATTGCCTATCAAGGTGTAAGTAATCAAATGCATGAAACCAATTTTTATATGCATAATAAAAAAAGACTCTATAAATTTAATTAGCATTATCCGCTCGCTTGTTCACAACAATCGCAGCAGATATGCGGAAAGAAATTTTCTTTTCCTTTACTCATGCATAAATATTATTTAAGAAAAAAAAAAAAAGAAGGCGACATCAATGCCGCGGGTAAAACAAATAAAGCAATTTAGACAAACTCAACTGCCCGAAATTGATATGTTGGTGTGGATGGTTTTTTTCCGGGTGGGAGGGGAGTTATTGCCGGTGTTTGATAAAAACATATACGGGAAATGTGTTGTGAAAATTTTATCATCTCGTAATAGGTGTGCAAATGAATTCGTTACGTTTGCTGTTAAAATGCAACTTTATTTGAAATTTCCGTAAAGTCTGGAGTCCTGCATGGCCGCCTCTTACGTCCTTTTGCTATTTTTATTGTACATCAGTGACCTCTACTCGGCGATTAAGTTCAGCCATATCCTGTTGTACGCCCAAGATGTAAAACTATTTTCCTCACTTCCATCCATCCGTCTACGTAAACCAACTTTCAATGCTTCTCCAAACTTTGATGCTGGTAGCTTCATTTTCGCGGATCAGGAGGATGTTTTCAACAAGTTCAAAAGTTGAAAATGTCCGAAAATAAATCCGCGACTATCTCGCCCGAAATCGTGACTGTATCCGTATACTGCAGGATAAACTGCAGAAAATCATGAACAAAATCGGTGCATATTTCTACTGTTGAACTTCGTAACGTGCATGTTTTAAATGAAGTTAAATTATAGCAGAAACGGTCAGGAGTCGTTAGCACACCTAATATATTCATTTTTCGCATATCCGGCGTTCATCCGTTCCATATTTGGTATTTGTGTAGCACTCATTCCTTATAGTATGTCCATTCATTACAAAGCACATATGTATCGTTTACGGTCCACACTCCCAGAGTGCAGCTGTCTATAGCTTTCCTATTTTTCCTTTTTGCTACATCAACAAAACCGTTACAATGATACCGCCTCAATATTAAACTACATCTATAATGTAAAAAGGATTTGTTTTTGTTTTTACAATGGAAAAAAGAACATGCAGCTTAGCAACAAGGCAAAGGACAAAACCCGGATGACAACCTATTGCGTTTCAGTGCCAGCACCAGATAGGTATGGTATATATCTACACACGAGCGTTGTAAGTAGATTAATAATAAATGGCATTAATCTGAATTTTATCGTATTCCTCTGCAAGTACCGGTGCTTTCGTTGTGTAGGTAGGGTTTGTTTACCCAAACAAGCAATATTCCCGGACCATGTGTATAATTGACGTTTGCTAATAGACTTTTGGTGCAACTCGATTTGCGGCGGTTCGATTCGCGTTATATGGGTGCATTTGTTGTCAGGCGTTTTATATTGACATAGTCGAGTAAGTCATGATGCTACAAACATGTTTCATAATTAGGTCTTTGCGTTAAATTTTTTTAGTTTCCACTGAAGGGTTGAACGTGCGACAAGCTCATTGCATGTGTCTCCACGTTTCTGTTAGAACTTTTATCAGTCCTAACAGTTGAACTATTCGTATTTTCCCTGACCCCATCATTTCCACTGTTTTCTTCGACTGTTGAGGGGTAGAAATTTTCTTTTCGAACAGCGGTGTATTGACACTGTGGCTTACGGTGAATATTTTTTTTTAACTTGTTCTTTCTTCAAGTTGGATTTAATTGTTTGCGCTGATATTCGCCAATAAATATTAGGCAGGCTGGCATGTGCTTGCTACCTTCACAACGGCAAATGTTTCATATACAATCTAAACTATAAACTGATTTTGTCCTTCTCCGTTCCTGCTGTTGTTAAGGATATCACATGATCTTTTTCTATGAATTCCTTCTCTTCTTCTTTTCTTCACTTTTGCAAAAGAATAAAAGACGGGCTATGCGTAGCGAGGCCATTTACTTACATTTTGCCCCGTGGGTCATTGCGCTTGTAATGCCAAACAATGACAAAATAAAATACGAATAAGCAAAAGTGAAACCTAAATGCATGTATTCTACACGTTACTATAGATACATGTGTGCGCCACATTACGCAATGGACCAAAGAAAAACATCGCGGCGTTCAGGACGCAAACTCAAATAAAATTTTCTTATATTTTAACTAAACTTTGTTAAACCAATGGTTTTGATAGATATTTACTGATAAAACTCTAATGCCTCCTAGGCTGCAGACGTACCCTAACTTTCTCCACCCGTTTTTTCCTCCCCTATCATCACCCTATACGTATACGAGACACGCCAACAACAAAACACAGCAGACCTTTTATAAAAAAAATCAACTTTGGACCATTAAGAACGAAACAGCTGGCAGTCGCACGAAGCAGAATCCGGCATACATTGGAAGCAACGAAACATCCTAGTAAAGTTCCTTTAATGTTTGTCGAATCATAAGAAATATATTAAGTTCGGCATTGCCCTGATGGTAGACAAACTGTTTGCCTCAATCGTGACCTTCACTCGCATTGACAGGAGGGAGTGGAGTCGATTGTCTGATTAGACCGATTAATGATACGCGATCGCCTTGCGATATCACCAAAACTAAAGGACTACCTTTTCCTTACCGTCAACGCATGGTTTGATGGCTTTTGGCGATTTCATTCCTCTTGGACTGTTGTCTTTATTGTTGATCAAGTTGTTTAAAAACCGATCCTTTTATTTTTGTTTAATAACTATTCAGTAATAGGTTTATTAGGTTTTCTTATTGTGGATTCGTGTATCAAAATGGCTTCACATTTACTTAGAGTTATGTTTGTTCCACATTTGTCTAACAGGAATTAGGGATTTATTGCTTTAGTGTTATCTTTGTAACCTTCGAAACAATGGATAAAAGTGTATTTCATGTGCTGGTAAAAGAGCAATGATTTTTAATGGAAAGAATACTGTTCAAACGAAGCAATGGCTTCCGAAGTGTTACTTGGCTTCGGCTCCGTCGAGACATATGATAGAAAAGGGATGTTAGAAGCGGCCATACAAACACAATTTCGGCAGTAAATGCTGCGGTCACTCCAACTCGGCAGTGATTACAGAAAGCATAAAAAAGTGCAAAAAACCATTTCGGAGGATGGAAAAGTGAAGGGGGGTAAAAGAGCTGCGGTCTTAATCGTATCACAAGATATTGTAACTAAGATCTTACATGAGCATTCGTGCATTAGGAAACTCTGTTCGATGTTGGCGCAGATTTTGATCACACGAACACACAACAACAGCGTCAGAGCTCTGTTGCAGCTGTTCAGTCGAAACAAAGAAACTTTTTTCATGGCGCATGTTGCAGTGGACGAAATATGGATTCATCACTACACTCCAGAGTCAAATCGGTAGTCAGGCGAGTGGACAGCAACCGGCGAAAGGCCTCTAAGGCGATTAAAATTCGACTGGGAAGGCTGTGGCGTATTATATAATGTTCGTCGGCGTCTTGAAAATGGACAAAGGATCAATGGTGAATATTAGAAGTGAGAATTATTAGTACATTTGAATTACGACATTGCAAGAAATGCCCCTGATTTTACGACCTTATCGAGCGATGCATTATCAAGTGCGTGTTTTCTTTTCCAGGTAGTGCGAAGAGGAAAAATAGGCACAATTATTTGGTAATCCTGGTATGCCCATCCCGTTAAAAAGAACAATTTCAGAAAATGCAATAACATGTTGCCCGCCGTGATAAAAAATTGTGACAACGTAAGGTTTCTTCACGACGACTGGTGAAGTTTTATTGGACAATAAGTAAACTGAGAGCGGCATCTAAAGGAAGATTTAAAGAAAATCATGTGTGTCTCATATTCTCCCCTTAAGCCGAATAACGTCTGCATCCTACCAAGCGTCTACGACTTTAGTCGGTCCAAGCTTTTGAATGAAAGCCTCTCGCAACGACCTCTCATCACTTCCTCTTTCTTTCCCCCAAGAAATATATACTTGATGGATTGTAATGCATTAGTCTAAGCATAAAAATCTGTTAACAATTTTAGTTCAATTTTAATTCCATTTTAATACAATTCAGTTTCAAGTCAATTTAAGTTGAGGTGATTCCTGCTCCTTTGTTGTCAAAACCACGAATATATTCGTTGATCTATTTTCGCCAGTTTGGAAAACGAGCTCGCGTCTTTCGTTTTCTTTAGGAAACTGGTCGGAAACTGATGAGTATGTATGGACGACGATTACCAAGTCTCAGTTTTCATGGTTTTGAACCTCAGTGCGGTAGAGCACACTTAGCCGCAGCTATAGTGGGTGCACAGACAGTTAAGGGTTTAGCACTTATCGATTGGGCCCCACATCTTCTTGTCAGTCGCCAGTCCCTGTTTTCTTCTCTTAAAGCTAAAGTGCCAGTTTTCGCTGTCATTTAAAACACACTCGGCAATATTTTGGTCAGAATTTACAAAAACCGTAATATGATTTCGAATCAATAGCTAAAGATCCTCTGGAGCAATACATCTCCTTGAAGAGAGCGTTACTTTAAAGATAAATTTAATTTTTGAAAAGGTCTTTAATTAACACGTCCAGCGATTATTTTATTACAAATATTTACCAAACATTCTCGCTATCTGTTGCAACAATTATCGGGCATTTTAACGCCGATAAGAGATAAAAAGTAACTTTTGAATTTGCAAACAAATAAATAAAATATTAATTTGTAAAAGAAAAAAAAAAAAACAAAAAAGGTAACAACAGCTAAAAATTTGCATTATTTGCGAAACTTTTGTAAGTATTCGTAAAAATTTATTATTATCTATGCGGACTCGTGACCCCTTTGGAATACTGTAATGACACATTACTAAATGTTGTTCATACAACTCAGTGGTTGTTTGCAAGTTTTGCGGCATGAAATGCTGCCAAAAAACGGGCGACGTCGTCATAGTTATGTTATGTTCATTTCGATTGTGATCGTATTCGCAGTTAAATATAATCATTTTCACAAAATTTTTTCTTATTTACCTTTGTTTTCATGAGTTTCAGCTTAAAACCCATAAAAAGACCAGCTGGTGTTTTCATTTTCTAGAGCTATTTGCGAGGTATGGCGGTATGGCGGTATGGCGGTATGGCGTTTACAGTGGCCGTCTACATCTGATAGGCTGATATCTATCGACCGTACATAGCTGCTTGCTCTTGCCCATACACTGCATGATAATGTGAGTTGAGTGTGTTCGATTGAACGAACGAATGAATGAATGAATGAATGAATATGCAATAAAATTTCTTGACACATTTTCCGTATCTATGTATGCATGCATGTGTATGCATAAATGCATACTTATTTAGAAAACAGCCGAGTCATGGTCGACTCAGTTAGCTGGCCAGTCAGTCAGTCATTCAGTCACTGTGTAAAATTGTAACAGTTCAAATGAACCAGAGATTGTCATGACAACGAACTAGTCTGGTTTTGTTTGGAGACGTTAAAAAACGACAGCCGCCGCCTGCTTACCTAGCTAGTGGTGATAGGCACACTTTAAGCAGTTGCCTATTGTGTTACATGTCCCCGAGTAACCATCGATCTATTTGGCTGTTCAGGCATCCATCCATCTATCTGCTCGCATCAAGCCTTACACACACACACAAATATCCAAATATATTCGCATGTCCGTCCGTCTCTTTGACATACAAAATTGTGGCCATACTTTTTTCTCTTTCTCGCTGTATGAAAAACAAAATAGAAAATTTCGACTCGATTGGTCGCTTGATTGTTGTTATGCTTACTTTTGCATACATTTGCAATCATGCATGCATGCAAGTTTGTGTATGCAGATGTTTATTGGTACTTGTATTCCAAGTTGTATGTTATGTTGTTGGCGTTTTTTTTCATAGTTGAGTAAATTTCAACTCAATTGAATTTTGTACGCTACGCATAATTTTGGTTATTTTCACTACATTTTTTTTATTTATTTTTTTCCTTTGGATTTTTTCCATACAGCTTTCAACACAACTGATTATATGTCATATATAGCCAAGAGAATGTTAAAATTGGGATAAACACAAGTGTTGTACGCTCTTTTTTTCTTTTATATATTTTTATTTTATTTTATTTTTATTTATTTATTTATTTTTTTTTTTTTTTTTGGTAATAGACGACCAAAATTATGTTTGTAATTTAACAATTTTTTACGAGCTCTCATAAAATCATATGGGTGTCAAGTCAAGCGAAATAAAAATTTATGACATGCTCAACAAAGAAAACATGCGGCGTATGCTTGCATGACGTTTGTTATAGACAAATCCATCAAAGTAATGCCAAAGAAATTTATTAAAAAAATTAAAACAAGTTGAATGAACTTACAATTGTCATGACATTGTCATGGAACAAATGAAGAGATAAGGAAATTGCTTTTTTATAGAATTATAGCTGATGTCACGAGTCAGCATTTACCGAAATGGTTTTAGGAAGAACAAATATAACTTAGTAGTCAAAATTTATTTTCTCCTTCCAAGTTAGGCGACATTGCCTCACACAGGCTTCTTAACATGATTTTGTTGACCCACAGATGTCCTCAGACAATTCAACGATTTTTTTCCGACCCGAAAGCTTTTTCCCGAAATGTTAATTTCAGATGCAGAAACAAGAACTGCCACGTACTTATTGTCAGTTTGCCGGAATTTCTTATATGTAAAAGCTTTTCGAATATAAAGGCTTTCCGTGATGCATAATGTATAGAAGTATAGAGGATGAGATGGGATTACCATATGACTTATAACTGGCGGTTATATGATGATTTTATGCCCCCCAACATTACGAGTTTGTCATCGTTCCCTTTCGTAGCAGTTCGGTACATTTTTCAGTCTTTTTTGAATGACTTCATCATTTCATATTTTTCGACACTAAGCAGCATAGCGTGCAGAGTGCTACGCACTTGCACAAAAGGAAAACCGATGCTTTTTACGCGTATTTTGTTGGAGATATTTAAGCCTATTAACGCCTTAACTAGTCATTTCAAACAATATAATGGCGACTTTATCTTGACATAGAAATTGGTATAAGAAACACAATAACGACACATAGACGAAACAGAAGTGCAAGGTTAAGAATTCTGTGTTTTCTGCTTACTCTGGTCGCACGCACTAACCAGTTCGAAAAAGGCGTTCGCAGTAAATAGTAAAATTGATTTGGGTTTGGTAGAAACATTTTTGGAATTATCACAGCGGACTAAGCAAGCAGTAACGATCTGGCCAAAAACAGAGAATAACCGAAATTAATGTTAATTATCGCAGTGAACTAAGGCAATGTAAGCATCATGGGAAAAGATGCAGAATGTTCACAAACATGAACTGAACCAGTAGTTATTTTCTAAAAGTTTGAATACTTTCTAAGCTCCTGAATATAATTTTCCATTATTTATACAGATATCGATGCAAAATTTTGAAAAAGTGTTTGCTAACAATTAAGCAAGTGAGTAATCGGGATCTCTTCCGGATGGCACAGGCATCGTAGCACATTAGAAGTAATTTTGAGATTTCTGCAAAATTGAGACTTGAAAACAGGTCTTTTTCTAATCCATAGTTTTCGGTATCACCAGATCGCTGGGTCACTCATTGTTTACCTGATAGCCTTAAAATTTCTTCAAAATAAGGTTTTTCGATAAATTCAAGTTTCCCGATCTGACCGCTTATGGTGCGGACTACATTAAGTATTTGTGGTAAAATCCGGGAAAATTTAAGGTAGACTTACCACTTATTATAGCGATGTCTGCCTGTCTGTCTGTCCCATGTCTGTTTATATATATTTGTGTTCAAGCTGCAAGTCGAAATATTGCATATATTTCATAGAAATTTGATGTGCTGACATGCTTTGGCCCTAGGATGAACTCTATTGAAAATGGTTGGAGTCGGATTACTCTTTCGAGCACTCCGTTTTACCACAAATGGTGAAGGGTATAAGTAGTGTAATTTTTCAATTTTGCAACAAAAATCGCTAAATAATTAACACGAATTCTAATGAATGCAAGTCCTTCGTTGGCGACAAAGTCTAATCGTTCGTCGTTCGTCGTTCGTTCCGACGGAAGCGACTCGAAAATAATAAAATCTGCTTAATTTGGGCCACGTTAGGTGACGTTTTGGGTATCCTCCTGTCGGGGGACTCTCATGAGATTTATGCATTTACTTAGGGGTAATGTATAATTTTTGGTATACTATTAACAAAAATGGCTGAATGATTGTATTGAGCGAAGCGGTGTAGGGTGCCTAATAGTCAGCCTTGCCCGACTACAGCATTCCTGCTTCGGCTAAATAACTTAAAGGCAATACAAAAGCCTAATACAAAAGAAAATGCAAATAAATTATTTTAGGTTATGCCTGATATTGAAACAGATATGGAGTTTGGATTGCTTAGCGAAAGTGCATTATAAATTATATTCAAATTCCTGTTCAGCCTAATAATCGGAAAGGATTCTGTCAATCAATAAGAAATCTGTTGTAACACAAGATCTTTTTGAAATCTCTTTACAAGTAAGACCCGCATAATTCGTTTACTTATTTAATACGATTTTATTATTGTAAGTACTTTATGAACGTCTGCTGTCGATTGTTGAGCAGTTAAATATAACTCCATTCCAATTGGTTTTCTTTAACATAATTTCTTATTTTCTTTGCATCTCGTATATAATAACATTCTGGTTGCATATTTCTAATCATAGACATTTACATAATGTGCATAAATTATTTTATAGTAATTTTTAATTTTTAATGCTCTACCATTACGAAAACGAAACAGAAAAAAAATTAAATTTATTAAAGAAAAAGTTAAGGTCGGTCCGAACCGAACTTTCGAATGCGCTTTACTTCAATGTCTTGAAAAGGAGGAGAAAAAATCCCGTACGCCATCACGCCTTTGACAATACAAACTTGGATTGGAAGGCGATCATAAAAATGTACAACGTAACGTAGGTTGAGCAATCCTGAAAATATTTCTATGTACACATAAATGTTCAGACACTACAAAAAAGTTTCGATATACGAGAAGATTTCTGGTATATTAAGAAGAGGCCACACATTCTTAGACATAACAATACGGACTAGGGACAACGTTTGAAGAGATGTGCGCCCACAAAGTGCTTTAATTTTGTCCTTACGACAAAATGTCTGTTGACGAGAATTTTTATTGTTAGGATCAGTTTTCTAACTTCTTCACGCCCTGATATTTTCAAAAGGCTTCTCAATGGATTCTCTTAACGAACGTGCACCTCGGCGTTACCAAATTGTTTTTGTTACCAAACCAAGGTGTCCAATATATTTTCTTCGAACAGAAAGTCATACTCTTCACGCCTTCTTTAGGCTCTCCGAAATGTACATATAACCTTTGCTGCCAAAATGACAAAGAGAGTGATTTGGAATAAGATTCTGCACCTATTGTGCTTATGGGTACAAAGCGTTCATTAAACTACACATAGTGTAGTGATTATAAGGTAAACGCAACGCTCGCTTGCTAATCCCAGTAACTGTCTAGGCATTTTATAATCCTGCTAAAACACACACAGACATATATATTAATATATATGTATGGAATAACAGCAGCAATAACATCATCATCTACATCTACCAAGTATAGCAAAAACGAAGAAAAAAAATTTAATAATTTCATGCATAATTTTGCAAGTTGAACGTGATTTAATTCTCGCCTTAATCTAAGAACGAATTTCAAAAATTATTGTAAAGAAACTTTTTGTTTTTATTTCTTTGCAAACAAATGCAACATCATTACCATAGTCCGAGTCTGTAGATGCGTTTATAACTGAAAGACTTTACTTATTTTTTAAACATTTTATAGCTTAACAATTTGTATACTGCATCTCTCGCCTACGGATGGCGGTATGTTGGGTGAGCTATTTCGCTTTCAACGCTCAGGGGAATTTATAATTAAATCTTCATTTTGCTTATGTAACCATAAGGTCTTGCCTAATTGTCCATTTGTCCTTGACGAACGTAGTATGGGAGCTCGAAAGACGAATTAAGATACTCACGCTTTTTCTATAGTTCCAAGACATTACGGTCATTCTCCATTCACATGAGTAGCCGACTCAGTAAGAGTCGTCGTCGAACTACTCAGTGTTTGCAGGTTCAAATCTCAATGCGGTAAAGTTTAATTTGTTGTAGTTAAAGCGAGTGATCAGTCCGTTTAGGCATACACCCACATGCCCGGGACAAGGAGTTCCCTACATCTCCTCCTTCTGACCATCAACCTTTAGGCGAATAGAGAGGACATCCTCCGAGTGATTGGTCACCTTTAGAAAAAGAAAACAAAGGAACTAAAACATGGGCGTGACATATAAACCATTAATTAGCAAAATAAATCTGTTAAAAAGTACAAAAAAAATGTGAAATTTCAAAGCATTGTTTAAGCCCGAGATGAATTTGTTGCAAAAATGTATCAGATTTCATTGGATATAGGGTATTAATCAGCTACATCGGCATTTTTTCTTTGGCGAAAAAAACTTTGCGATTTTTAATTTTCTGTTTCTGACGATGGCTATGTAAGCTTGCCTTCAAAAGAAATTTAATCTTCTTAGTTGTTTTACTTGTTTTTGTTATAGTTTTGCTTTCATATAAAAAACTATATAAAGTCAAACAAATATTTTATAGAATCATTTTTATAAACTGTATCAAAGATGAGTGCATTTTTGCGTCACAAACGCTACCAAGTTTTCAAAGAAATTTTTAAAATTTTCAATTTATACTTATTGTGTGTAGCTCTCGTTATTATTATGAGTCACAAACTATACATAATATAATAAAATGTGTATATATTCCTTTTGATGCAGTTTTACTTTGCCAGTTGCTTGAACTAGGGATTTATATACAAATATTTTGCAGCTTTTAAAAGTAAACAATAAGAAGAAAACAAGTGAGGACGTTATAGTCGGCATTAAATGCCCTGCGTCACTTTGCTTAACAATTTTCCAAAAGAAGGACTTATATTGAAAGCGGCCGAAGTAGTGGCCTTAAATTGAAAGCGGTCGAAAACGTGGTCCGGTTCGAACCAGTTTCCATAGGGGTTATCCTTGGGCCAAAGCTCATACCAGATGCTATCAAAAGTACTTAGAAATAGCGGCTTATACTTGGAAAACATGAATACAAGAGAGACAGATGGAGAGACAAACTTAAATCGGTTCAGAAAATTATAGAAGGTGTCCCTATCTCAAGTCAAAACCGGCGCACTCGTTCCCAGATTCTAAATTATTTTATTTTCTTATTTAGTTTCTCGAACGACTTTTTTGCCTTCAGATTTTACTTATAGATTTTATAATAAGAAATCTTGGCAATATTTATGGGACGATCGAAGTCATTTTTAGACTTTACAAACTGCATTGATTGAAAAAATTTAAGAACTAATTCTTAGTTCCTCTTTTGAAAGTGGTAAAATCGAAGCTATTTCCACTGCTGCAAGTGCTACAACGAAATTAATATATTTACGTATATTTCCGGAAACCCTGTTAAATATTAACGCATGCAAAGATAGTTTTAAACAAAAAAAGTTATTCACACAAATTATCTTTTCTCTCTTGGAATTTTCAGTTATCCAATGGTTAAATATGTAGGAAAAAGTTATTGAAATAATCTTAGTTTAAATAATTAACATACTGATGTAAGTTTTCTAAACTGTTTTAAGGATTACAAAATTAGATAACTCTGCAACAGCAGCATCTTCCCAACTCTTGAGTAAATACAATTTGCAATTCAATTTAATTTCACTTGAGTTCTATTTGATTTATATTTCAATTCAATTTATTTTAGTAAAAAAATTTTTTTTTTAATGTGACCATCGCTCAGACGATGTAACCTACTGAAGTAACACGGCATTGGCTGGAAAAAAGTGTAAGAGACAGAGAAAAAAGACGGGGAAGCGGCCGGAGCCTAGTGAATGTGTGCCCTATGTGCAGCTATGTGCGCTATTAGACCGCGCTGAGATTAAAACCCGCCATACGGCAGCTCCCACGAAAACTTCCAATCTAGATTGACGGGTGTTGCTTACTACGACCGAAATAAGTTCTACAGCATTGAGCGTTGAATCCGTGAAGATTGGCTTGGTAGTCGCGCATGAATTTCATTTCAATTTTAGTTAGTAGACATTTCTTTGGGAACTCAAACGTTCATCGCGTGCGCCTTTGATAAGATACAAGCTGCATATACTTGCGTATGGCAAGAAAATTGTAGCAGGCTTAACCGTGTGCGCTCACCTATCTGAAACTGCGTTCCTGCGTTACTTTATCCATTCCTATGTATGTCCGTACGAACGACGGTACAACCGTTCTTTTGTTTCTCCATGCTCTTCCTTCGGTTTGCCCACTTTGCTGCTGGTTTGTTCAGCTGCCCAGTGGCCATCGACCCATCGACCCATCGACCCATTTGCCAACTGATTACCCGTTTGTCCATACATTCAGCTGTTGATTTCTTTGTTCTGCTGACAGTCTACTGGTTCAAGTTTCAGTCCTTTGAAAAAATTAAAATGCAACATTAGAAAGCGCGATAGCTGCACTCCACACAAGCTGCGTGAAAATGGTGCTAAGACTGCAATATCTCCTTTGAATGTGATATTGTACTACACTATAACGGAATAGCTTCACTTAGCATTTTAATGGGTTTCTTAAGACTTAATCACATATTCACATTAAGCAAGAACTTGAAGACGTATGCAAACACTAGGTCTAGGCTATATACAAATTATCACGTTCATTGTATGAGTGATACGTGGTTAGCATATGCTAAGCCCAACCGATATTATCGAATATCGACATATAATTTTTTCGTCTTTTTCGATTTTCCTTCTAGAAAAATATGGAAAAGATTGTAAAAATTTTTACTACAGAAGGATATCAACCGTAATCTCTTTACTTATTTTCTAGCTTTAAGTGACTTTTTTATTGTTTTCCTTATAAAAATTTATCGTCTCAACAATATAAACATCGTATAAGATTCACATTTATGTTCATTATGTTCAAAGCTAAATTATCTAAATCACATTACAATGGCAATGACAACAGCAATAACAATAATATGAAAATAAACACAACCTGTAAATACAAATCAATTAAAATACCACAGAACATAACATTTTAGTAAAAAGTAGGTTGCCGATGGAGATAACAAAATAGAATGGACAGACGGTATCAATAAGTGTTTTTATACGCTTTCGTATAGACAAGCTTGGCTACGGGCGTGTAGGAACAGTACTCCTCACGTAGCTTAACTCGCATGAGATTAATTTTGTAAAATTGTGCTACCATGCGAGGAACCTATCATTTTTGATTTTTGAAAACACATCTAGGAATGAAAATTTTTCTATATCCATCTAAGAAGGATAGAGAATACGCAAGTAGTTCTATCTGTTGCATTATTTTATACACCTCAGGTAGAGAACCTCAAAAACCCAAATACATACGTATATAAACTAAATTAATATAAGACCCTCAGTTCATGAAGTCATATTAATTTGAGCATCCATTATTCCTTATTACACGATCTGCCAAAAGTGCAACCGCAAAGATCTTTTACACTGAAAGAAAAAAAAAAAAAACGAGACCTCTTTGTAATTCAACGCCAAAATTTTACAAATTATAACAGGTATCGCTTTACAGCTCCTTCTTTTTTTTACTTGGCAAGAATTCGACCAAAGCTATGTAGATATTTAGCATAATGAGCATTTTTAGGTTGGTTTCACTTCCGTAAACCTTATAATAACACTATAGTGACTCTCGGCTCACCGTTTGAAAACTGTCTCCGCCATTCACTTATAGTCTTCAAAAGCAGGCCTTGTGTTGGAAGTGGAACGGCACAATCATTTTCTACATCGATTTAAGTTTGCCTGTTCACCTGTGCGTGCACTCTTGTACTCAGTCTACAAAGCCCTTCAAAATATACGTGGTTAACAATATTGTAAATATAATTACTTTAAAAGTGGGATAAGTCCATGACTTTGTATTTAATTCAAAAATTATACCACAAAATTTCTAAATGTTTATATGACAGTAGGACCGTTGTCATTATGCCGGGTTCCTTATGTCCGAAAAACTTAAACACGGATCAATTACCTTATACTTCTTCAATTGATAAAAAGTTGTAATTAAAGTTTTTTTGTTTTTTTTAAATCTGACCAAAAATTCAGGGGAAGATTGGAATGAAATCTTTCCATTGCTGTTGTGTGTTTTTCTTTAACAAATATATTTCACATAAATATTTCAATCCGCATGAGTAGCCGAGAAGGGAAAGGATCGCGACTAACAACACAATGGCGGCGGATTCAAATGTCAAGTGTGTTAGTTATCCAGCAGTCTTTACAATCCCCACCGTGTAACTTTATCGATAATAAATAAGAAAAACAACTAAGAAAATTATGTTCGGTCTTGATCGAATCTTTTAAGCCCATCACCGTGAGCGTGGCTGATTTTTCTATTTTTCAAAATTTTTATCGCATAAGCTTGTGGGCGTTTAGGCGTGTCCTTGGACAAGTTTAAGTCACTTCCAAATTCTTTTGCAAATCTATAGACGATGTCTTCATTTCCGTTAACGAGAGAATGTGTACCACAAATACTACATACTTGTGCAGACAAACAGACGGACAGACGTCCAATTTTAGGTGCATTTCATATTTGAAACTAAGTATAATTTATACATTATACTTTATGGGGTTTTTGAGTTTGTTTTTGCGACGTTGAAAAAAATCATACTCTAATGCATTTTAATATCGGGTAGGCGTGGTCAATTTTGTACATTCACGGCATCGTCACCCATAGAATATGCGTACAGATTTTTGTACATTTATCCTCCTACGGTTTATGAGTAGTGGTCAAAAGCCAATTTTTTCGGGTGTTTTCAGTTTACATGACACTGTGGGCGTGTCCTTCAGCCAATTTGGGTTCTTTTCAGTAGCAACCATCGTGCAAGAAAGTCGAATTTGAAGTCGATAGCTTAATTGTCGGCGCCGGGAGAACGTTTAAAATAGATATTACATACATGGACAGACAGACAGACGGACATGCTTAAATCGATTCAGAACTTGATGCTGATCAAGAGCTAACGTTTTGACAAAAT
Source organism: Glossina morsitans morsitans (assembly GCA_001077435.1). Taxonomy (NCBI): domain Eukaryota; kingdom Metazoa; phylum Arthropoda; class Insecta; order Diptera; family Glossinidae; genus Glossina; species Glossina morsitans. Next base: position 90,881 of record CCAG010006324.1, read on the forward strand.
TGTCAATATACCTCTCAAAAATACCTCTCCTTCTATGGTGGGTATAAAAAGCATCAAATTTCAATACTTTGTCAATATTATTACCTTTAGATATGTCCACATTATACAAATGGACGTACATCATTTTCGTCAAAGAGGGCGGCTGACAAGCAATTTGCTCTTGCGAATTTTATATAGAGTGCGACAAAAACAGGACCACTGTATACAGGGTGTAGCAAGTCCACTCTGAAGTTCAACACCAAAATGGATCGGATCGCTCAAGTAACGTATTGCAATTAAAAAGTAATTTTTTCATTTTTTTGCGTATCCTATTAAGTATTGGATCTGCCCATAACAGTAAGGTAAGGAGAAAGCAAGAGGACGCTTCGATCGCTTGTTGTCATTAAAAGTCGAATATTAATGAACTTATAGCTCCTTCATTAGCTATAAGCTCCATAACACAAATATTAACGAGAAAAGGAGGTTAAGTTAAATGTGAAAGCAATTGCAACAATTAAAACGTGCTGCCGTTATATGGAGAATACTGTAATTGACTTTCGTAAACATTCAGTCAAACAGAATACTGCAGCCACCCACGTTATAAAAGCGTTAATTTTAACACAAGGCTTACGCTATTTTTTCATTTTCTCTCTTTTGTAATAGTTTAAAAAAAGTTTAAAATTTAATCCCAACTAACAGTAAATGAAATTTCTTTATACACACAGATACCAAATTACAATGCCTATATAACGACAATAGTTGTTAGTATTCCCGAACGCTATAAGCCATTAAATAGGTTTTTGGTGAAAATGTTACATGTTTAACGCCTACTCAATTGAAAAAGGAGATGGTGTGATATGTTGGGTGCGCGATGTGTTGTTTGTTGAGATCAAAACCAATATCAATGTTTACAAGCGAAATTTCTATTTGAAATGTTTGCTATTGTTGTTATTGTTTTGGTATTTGTATTACATGTTTGCTATCTAATCAACACTGTTAGCGAAAATACATGACAAATCAAACAAACACAAGTGCAAATCCAGCTAAGGAAAATAAGGAGCAAGAGGTGCCTGGCATGGTGCATGGAAAGAGATGTGATAATTAAAATCAAGTATTTCATACAAAGGAAAGAAATTAGGAAACTTCGCACGGTTCGATACGAATCTCGCAATTCCTCTAGCAGACGTAAATGGAAGAAAATCAGTAAGCAGGTAATTGTGCTATCTTGGGGATAGAATCAACCTTGGTTTTAAGGGGACGTTCTTCTTGATATGTAAATTTATTCTTTTTCTTGTAGTTGTGTTAGTTTCCCAGTTTCTACCTCTTAATAATCTCTCTCTAAAGTTGCGAGGGCTTTATCATTTTTTGAACATTTGAAGATAGCGAAACCAATTGATAGGAAAGTCGTGACGAGATTTACAAATGACCGACTGTGTATAATATGAGAGAATATTATCTCAGACTAAGTATTAGATTGAATACTTTCGCAGCTATCTGACATTTAGCCCAATTGAGCCTAACACGAGACAAGCTAGTGCCATTTCCTTTTCTTTTTTGACGGTCTCCATCGTCCCAGAACTGGATAACTTGTCATTAACTTTCTTCAAAAGTCACCTAAACGCAAAGTGAGCTGACGTATTTAAGCGTATTCAAGTAATATTCACGGTTGTTAAGTGAAAAAGCATTTAAATGTATTTTGTTGATTCCAAGCGTAAGGGAAAAAACCCGCATGTCTGTAGAATGTTCTACGGCGGTCTAGAAGTTTCTCCTAAGACCATGTCTATTTCTTGGATCTTCGCTGCGATATGAACCCAAGTACTCTTTCTTACTGCTTTTTTTTTGTCGAAACATTACGGTTTACCATATGAACATCTCTTAACCTCCTTAACAGGCTCGCTATTCATATTGCCATTTGTATTCACAACTTTCTTTGTCATAGATTTTAACCAAATATTCTGCTCACTATAATCCACGATCGCTTGAGTTTTCCTTCATACTTCAATGGAAACCTTGACGGCCATGTTATCCTTATTCCATCAGTTACATGATCTTATGCAGGACTTTCCACTCAGCTGCTTAATTAAACTCCGCTGTAGAAATTTCCTACGGTTCGACACACAAGAAAAAGGATTCTGCTTTCGGTTTTTCTCGCTTACTTCCAGTAAGAAACGACTCTGTCTTACCTTCTAATAAACCAGGTGGTCCTTCAGTCTTTCTTACAGCTAACCTTACGCTAGTTTTAGTACACATATCACACTTCGTGGAGTTAAATCTACGTGCGCATCCAAAATGAGGAATGCTTTTGTGACGTTTAAGACGTGATTTTCGGTTCACTGTTTCCAATTAGTTCAAAAGTGCCTTGCCGTAATGGAAATTTCAGTTCAAAAATATGCAAAAGCCAACCGGTGCCTTTTCAAATAAACATTCAATGATATTGATTGACTCTCTAGGCCATTGGGTCTTCTTTATGCCAGAGTGAGTCTTGAGGGTGAAATTTTTGAAGTAGAAAGAAAGATGTATCGATTTTCTATTGACTTGATTCGTATAAATAACTTCGGGAACTGCACAGGCTGTGAGTATCTTGAAAGAAATTTCTTTTTCGTTACAAACGGAATAGCGGCACTAATACACTCCCACGCTTGGATGATGGGTGAAAAAATGTTGGTAAAAGAGATTTAAGAGAAATTTAGGTTAATGTTGTATTGTCATCGAGCTTTTCGTTATTGTTGCGAAAAATAATTGCTTATAAATGTGTATATCTTTTGCCATAAGATTATTGTTAAGCTTTGCCTGTGCATCACACAAATCATGAGATTTTGTTAAAAACCCTAATTAACTAAATTAACCAATTTATCTTGGCTAAAAAGAAAACCGGCAAATGATTTATTTCAAAATGAACAAATATTATAACTTTGTTCTTTCATTCATAAATTAATTTTATTTCATTCCTCTTCCTCTACATTTAACGTAGTACGTAAGACTTTAAAAAACCAGGAAAACTTTGTTTTGTGCGCTTCTTTTGGGTTTGCCTTTCTCTCTTGTTCTTCCCTATAGGAGTTTAAAGGGTATTTGCAACACTTTTGTCTTCAATGAAATACTTTTTGCGTTCTACATGTAGGTATTGCGCACCGTGTCATTTGATTAATGAGGCCACGTTTACTCATCGATCTCCATTTAGCATTTCAAACTGACGCGCGGTCTGCCAAAATTACAAACAAATTACAACGTCCGACCATTACTAAACAAAGAGACTGTAAACAGCAAACTGCAACAAATGCAAGAACAACACCGTAACAACACAACGGGGAAAATAGCGTATTGAACATACAATACAAACCGACAATGCAAACACAGATACAATAAACAACGGAATAAAAACAAAGGTAAACCGACCGATATATGTGTACGCAGTTGAATAACCAAAAGGAAAACAAAAGCATTTTATTATACGATTACGAGTACGCTCAGTAATATCGCAATAAGCAGCGAATGGCTAAGACGACATGAATAATGTGCCAAAATAATTTAGAAATGTGGACTCTTTAAACCTGTTTAAGTATGAGTTTTATTTAAAGGCTTTTCAGAGTACAATCATAAGTCGTAGTGAATCGCTTAGCAAAGGCACAAAATTAGTTTAGGGTCTATTAAGGTGAATGTACGTCCAAAGTGGAAATGTATCCCTCTAATCATTTTATTTTTAAAAGGAATTCCAAAAACGTGCCATTTTTTTATTCTATTTTTAAATTGACTTTTCGATCCATTGTCTCGGAAAGTACCCAGAATATATTGTACAGTATCCGATTCATTTAATTTTACATATGTGTTGTAGGTTTAAATAGAAGAAGTAATTCCTGCAAGGGCGATTCTGCTTCTTCCTTGCTTAAACAGGCGAAGATTTACTTCTTGCAAAACTTGAATCCCATTTTTATTTCATTGTTCTTTGTTGAGGCTGAAAAAGAGCCGTTAGAGAAACATAGTCTTGGGTTAATCACAACGATTAATTTTGATAGCTTACATAACTACGGGTACGAGCTTGTGCGGATGTATACAGCAGCCCGAACATGTTACCGCTGGATTCAGACACGCGTCTTACATATTTGTCCGTTCGTCTGTCCGTCTGTCCGTCTGTCCGTCTGTCCATCTGCCCGTTCGTTTGTTCAACTTACGCAATTGTTGCACACAAATATTTCCAAGGTTTCTGCCACGATATATTAATTTTTACGACCAGGCAGGAGCCAGCAACACCCATCGCACGCACAGAGACGCAGACACACAGAAGGACAGATATGGCTTAATCAATTCAGAATTTCATATCGATCAATATATAATACACTTTATAGGTTCTGTGAAACCTCCTATTGGATCTTGCAACCATTTGGACAAAATGAGTATATTTTCCATCCATCACTGGTGGGTGTAAAATAGTGTAATCTCGCCTTCTTGCTCTTTTTCTTCTTTTTTCTTTTTTTAAATGTTGCAAAACTATACTATATATGCTATACGGATATATGCATCGGGGCATTGTATGCAATATATAATAAATAGATGTAACACATACATGCGAATACCAATGCAGCAGAACCAAACTAACACAAAATACCCTTGTGACAAAGTGATTATAATTTTCGTTCTTTTCAAAGTTAATTTGTCAATTTAGATATCAATGTGTGCTTTAAAGCGATTTGTATGCTTGTGATTAACATTTCGATTTTCATAAAATTGCATTCCGTAATGTTTGTCAATAATCAGTTATTTGAAGTACAAGAGCATATGTATTCGATTCCATGTCAAGCTGATTAAGTGTCCAATAAACGGTACTGCGTTTGTTCTTCTTCTTCTTGTTCGCACATGCACGCAAGTAAATAAATTATATTCTATTTAAATTATTTTCTATCATAACATGTCTCGCATACACACATACACGCGCGCACTCGCACACGCACAAACACAGAGTGTCAATGACATTTTATAAAACTCATCAACCCCATCAACATCATCGTCATCACCATAATTCATTTACTCATTCATTTGTTACAAATATAGAAAATTTGTTGCATGCATAGAAAACATCTAACAACTACAATAACAAATATGTAAAGATGATGATGACTCTGAGTTTGCTGGTGTCGTTGTTATCATTAGTTATAACAAGTGATGAAATAAATCATTTTCATTTCGTTGTTGTCTCTCATCATCAACCAGTCATCTATCACTGTTTACGTACAATAGTACAACAATAAGGGGAAGAAATATAGAAAACAGAAAATGCATATATGCATACAAATACAAATCTTAAAACATATGTACACAAGTGTTGGTCCTGTGCAGCGTCAAGTGCGAGTGTCAATTACATATTGTGTCAAAAACGTCAAATGCTCTGAGTGACTATATAGTGGCGAAAATTAAGTAACCCTCTCTTACATATGTGGGATTTACTTATCCTATTGTTGTTGTTTGTTGGTATTGTTGATACGAGTAGAATGCGGCATGCTCTGTTATTTGAAAGCGAATGATTGACTGACCATCATATATGACAGTTTTTAGACCTCTAGTCTGGTTTTGTTTTGCGTTTTAGGCCCCACACAATAGAGAAAGAGATAGTGACAGAGATAGAGAGACAGAGAGAGAGAGAGAGAGAGAGAGAGAGAGAGAGAGAGAGAGAGAGGGGGGAGAGAGAGAGAAAGGAAGATAGTTATCTGTAAAGTTCATTAACTTCCAGTCGCCGTCAATATGTAATTTCAGTAAGTGAACATCGCCTAGTCAACGTGCTTTTGTCGCCGCCATTCTCATCATCACCATCGTCATCATCATTGGTGTCATATGACATAGATCATTTCGTTGTTGTTCATTTAACTCGATATATATTTGAGAGAAACGTGATTCAAACAGTTTTCAAAATTTTCATATAGTGAATGTCTCTCACATATCCACATATACTCTTAACTATGAATATTGACTGCTCGCTGTGCATTTCGATTAATGTATGTTGCCTAACTTCATATCCTTTTCCATCATCGTGTTCATTTAGATTGTCAAGCTTATGACATCAAAGTGTTTGAAGGCTCGGTGGGAGAACCAAGTCTATGTAGATGTGTATGTTTGTGTGAACAGTTGACACCGTCGAAAATATTTTTCTTTATGGTCTCACGAGAATTTTACTTTTTTTTTTTTACTTGTTAATATGTAATAGTAATCTAACATTTATGAAAAAATTGTAATAAATTTTTATCGTATTTTTAAGAAGAAAGAGTTTCTTAACATTAAAAAAAAAGAAGAGAAAAAAGATACAAGATACTATGCGCTGCTTTTCTAAAGCGTTCATAAAATGTGTTCACTCTACAAACAGTAAATTTTACTTTGTAAACAGGAAATGTTAGGCGAGAACGATACGATCACGTCCGTTGACTAAAGAGTCTTACACAATAATAGTCTTACACAATAATCGTGTCAAGGCGATGTCTTTCATCCCCAAATAATATGTATATGTATATATTGCGAAAAGTCTGGAAAGATAAGTCCCCTCCCTTGAGTTGATTCGCCGAGATTCATTAAAAAGGTTCTCGAGCTTCGTTTTTGGTTCGACCAAAACGAGGCAACTCAACGAGCTTCCTTGGATTGATTTATATGCCTATGCTATTGCTGTACATTATTCGACGTTAGTCTTCTATAAAAGTTTCATTTATGTCACAGAAGGCTCTCAAATTCCGTGCGATAGATGAGTAAAGTGCAATTAATCTAAGGGGACATAAAGTTAGGCAATGTTTCTTATAAGCGGTTTCCGTCACAATTTCTTGAAAACCTTTCTCCGACAGTAGTGGCAGACATCCTAATTAATAGAATTATAAGCTGCTAGCGCCCACAGCTGCTACTTATGTTAATTGTGCTACATCTTTCATTTTCACTACATATATATAGATGAATATATCATATTGGCCAATATTTCTACTAGAATATCATGACAAAACTAGTTGAAATTATAGGAAACGATCTGTGGAAGTCAAATCTAGTAGGAGCGACTAAATTGCATGAATACTAAAGGAGTTCAAGATTTGATCTCCCATTAAGGTTATTTATATTTAATTCGCCGGAAGGTCGAAAGAAGTGGAAGTGCGTTTTTGAACACGTCTTGAAACAAACTAAAGCAATGCTCATTAATAGACTGCTACAATTGCAGTATCAAGTGTTGGTAATCATGAACTGTTTCGCATAACACGCATCTCAAAAGACATCAGACTAATCCTAACATATACATACAATTTTTGTTTTAATCTTTAAACACTTTTCAGATAGCTTAGTTGTGTTGGTATATAGGCACATGTACTGCTACCTTTTAGGCAAGCAATCAGAGATTATTATCTAAAATTTAATTGCAAAGGCCCAGTCTTGTGTTGGGATCAATTTCCCGACCATCTTCAGATGCGCAAAAGTGGAGTTAGCCACTGCAAATTTTTCCAAAAAAATATTATTATTATTAGCTTAAATGGACCCATAGACTGTCAAGAATGACCTAAATGGACAATCCTTGGCGTGGGAAGATTTTAAATGACCAAGAAATTGGATTTTTCGAACATAATTGTAGGACCGTGTACGCTCACTTGAAAGTTGAAGTACATTTTTTTCCAAAGAAGATTTTTCAAGACGGTCGGCAACAAATTTTATTTTTTTCGTTCCCACTTTTTGCAGTATTTTTGAAACAACTTATTCTAGTGAAATACGTGAGCTTTTCCATAAGGGCCTTTAAACATTTTTCTATCAAGAGAGAGCTTTTTTTGGTCGAAAATGAACATATTCGTTCGAATACTTGCCAATTGTACAATATCCAATAATTTCAAGAAATGCTATATATTTTATTAGGTATAGAAGTGTAGATTAGTAGGTTTTTTTGTTCCCTAAACGACTTGTGGTGCAGGATACATTAAGTTTGCGCGGACGTACGTCCTATATGGACTTAAGATAGACCCAGCTTTTGTTATATAGATCCGTTTAGAATTGTTCTCTGAACCGATCTAAGATTGTCTTCCCGTCTGTCTGTGCGATGTCTGTCTATGTATTCTTGCGTTCACCCTACAGGTCGCAATTTTTGAGATATTTTGATGAAATACGATACACTGGCATGTTTTGACCCAAGAACGAACGGTATAGAAAACGATTTAGATCGATCCGCCTTTTCGACCGCTCTCCTCATAACGTCTTCTTTTGAAAAGTCGTTAGATGGAAAAAAGTGGCAATTTTCAATATTTCTGGACAAAAGTAATTTTTACTATTTTATGATGAAAATTACCTCATAATAGTAAATTGGTATAGAAGTCAACCCTAGTAAATATGGACCGTGTAAGTCTACTCTTTGGACTCCACTACATATAAGGATTTTCAGAAAATGTAAGCCTTTATACGCTAAAAAGTCTCAATTGTTGACATAAAAATTACGTGAAGTAAATTTCAGATTTATTTCTTGTGCCCTACTGTACTGTAGGATTCCTTATGAATAATAACACTTTCAGAAAAAGATTTAATTTTCAATATTTTAGGATGAGAATTCATCTATAGTAGCAACTTAGCAAAAGAAATTAGCGGCATGGAATTTGGGTCACATAGGTTAATCTTTTAGATCTCAAGCAAGCTTTTGTAAAGAGAAAAAGTCTCATTTCCAATTTTTTTGACAAAGATTGAAAAATAATAACATTTTTAAGAACAAAATTAAGTTTGCTAAATTCAGGTCATGTCATGCGATGCTTTGGACATACTTCAACATGAAGGCTTTCAGGAAAAGTATGGCTTTGCATGAAAGTAATGTGCAATTTTTGGTATACAATTATGAAAACGAGTGAATAACTATACTAGAATTGGTGTAGGGTATCTGCTAGTCAATCTTGCGCGACTATGAAGTTCTTATCTGTTTTAATTCAAATTTAAATTAGTTACCATGCTTTGCTTGACATAGAGCCCTTTAAGTTCATAGTGGCCCCAGTACTCAAAGTTATGCTTGATAGCTTTCTTAAAGATTACTTTCCTTCCACTAAAAAAAATTGGTTAAAATATCTCTTTCTTTAGGCTGTTACCGGGAGCTATCCCATAGAACAAAAATTTTAATAAACAAAACGTATATATATGTATATGAATATGACAATATCTTGAAGCTTGGAATAGTTAAGATTTTAATTACGACTTTCTCTAAGTGTTGTATATTTACAACACACGTAATATAACATAACAAAATCACTTAAGGACGATACTAACAAATCAATTATTCTCCATCCTCATTACCTCATTATAACGTATAAACACGGAGTGAAAATTGCTTTTATAAAATTTATTTTAAGTCTTTCAGTCTACTACACACATACATATTCTACTTTCCAGTCTCTTCTATAAAATATAAAAAAAAGATAATCCGTAATTTTGTTGCGGTGTCGTCACTTTGAACATACGGGAATATTGATTGTACTGGATTGAATTGCCGTCAGAATTAGAAGTGTTCGCAAAGCTTGCAGTACGATGGAAGAGCGCGATTTATCGTTTACGAATTTCCATGACGATACGGAAGCAACCTGAATGAAAGTTGAAAAAAAATGATACAACAGCTGAGCCTGCAAAAAAAATTTCTGTCCCCTCACCCTTCGCCTCCTCCATCCCAGCCTCCCCCACCTTCCTTTGACATTCCCCTAATGAAATACATAAATTTTTTTGAAAATTTTAATACAAATCTTTTAAGTAGAACAGGAAAGTTAATATGACGTCGTAATGATGAGTACAGCAAGAGAGATTTATGAGAAAAGTTTTAAACTTAAAATAACATAACACAGTTCATTGATTAGTGCATGTAAGGGGAGCAGCATTTTGGGTTTACATTCTCTAAGAGTGCAGTGACAGAACTTATGAATATTAACCTTATAATTACTTACATATTCTCTTTTTTCATTGATTTCAATTAACCGTTTTATTTTTTGCTTTCTTGTAGTGTTTTTTATTTTCTGCCAAAGAAATAGTAAAAAAAAAAAAAAGAACAAGCAATGAATACTCCGTCATAACCTTTCCTTAAAACCGTTATTACATATGACATGTGACTGCGACAGTCAACAAAACTGCAGAACATTGTGTACTCATATTGTGCCTTCGACGGTTGAACACGCACTCATAAGTGTATAGAAAAAACCCACCTTCATTTCATTGTTCGCTATGAGATGTACGTACATATTTTCTTTATTAAGTTTCTAGTTTTCACATGTTACGAAACCGTTACTTTTACCCACCTTACTTTCAGCGTCAGCATCGCCATCATAATCACCATCGTCATCATCATCATCATCACCATCATTGTCCCCATCGCTGAGTGAGACAATATATTTTTTTTTATATTACTTTTATCCCCTCTAAAAGACTTTCATCAACATGTGTTTTATGAACTTGGCTGGATTTTCGTTCTTTTCTTTATTTTTAGTATTTTTGTTTTTTTTTTTTCGTTTTTTTTTTGTTATATGTCACGCTCACATACTGTTTCCCCATACTCGTGTATTACAAGTTCTTGTACTCAGTTGGTTAGAAGACCTATTGTTAACAGTCGTCAGACCAATTTCGCGCTTTATTTTTAGTTTTACATTCTCTTGTAAGAGAGGAGAACACTCCTCATAAACACTCTTGCACATGACAGAGTCGAAAGCAGTCATAAAGGCATTACTAAAAAAGAACACCACAAAGACTATAAGAACTAAAATGTTGCATTGTCACATGAATCATATGGCTTTTAAAAAATAAAACAAGACACCCAAAAGCTATCGCAAGAATGAAACGAATTTTAAATTCACTTCAAAGCAAGCCACACATTACAGTGTAATTGTTAAAGCAATTCTTCCGATTACGATTTGCTGAGCTAAGATTCGAAGCAGGACACTTTCGAAACAACTTACGAAAAGAATTAATGAAAGAAAGGACAGTTACTCGAGCTACAAGTCCCTGTAGTGCTGCGGATCATGCATCATTCCTTTAATTGTTTACCACAACAAACGTACCGTAAGGCTTATCGTTAACATCTTACTACCAAAGTTGATATTGCATAGTTATCAAATCGGAAGACAGTCGGAAAAAAGCGACAATACGCTATCAACTAATGAATGCAGTAGGGAGACAGAGATTATGGAAGAGTGCAAAAACAATATTCCGAAAGACTTCTTCACTCGCTTTAACAGAATTAAGTGTGAAATTAAATTAAAAAAAAAAAGAAGGCCAGTCAGGTTTAAATGGCTTCTTTACCAAATTTATACGTATGATTGTATGTGCGGAAAAGGAATCTTTCTTCTCTTTTACTCTTACCTATCAGTCTTTGCCCACTCGTTACCAAAGAATTAATAATATATGTATTTTCTTGATTTTTCATTTTTAAGCAAATATTTGCAAGTCTTTCGATTTAACGAGCATATCTTTAATTACCACAGTGAACATAAAAAATTAAACATATACTCATATGAGGAACACAACGTACACACAAAGCATCTGAGGAGGAAAGAAAAGAGCTTAGTAAAGGTGTGTTCGTTCGATATGCGAGTATATGGATATGTACGTGCTGTTATGTGTATGGAAGACTCATCTTCATTATCATTGCGATTATTTTCAGTTGATAATCGTATTTCGTGTGAAATTACTTGACGATTAAGGTGTTTAAACTGTCTGAATAGAGTGGGACCTTATACTTATCTCTTCCGTCTTCTGTCTCCTATGAAAGTTGTTCACAATTCGTTATATTTTACAGAAAACTTTTATGAAAACGTATTCTCACATGCACAAGGCTTCGATGTTTCGATGTTTATTCAGTTTATTCAGAAAAAAAAGTGTATTCATTTTCAAGGCTCTCTCTAAATTTATCAATTCAATGATTGATATTGCATTGGCTTTACACAGTGAATAAGTTCGCACAGTAGCAAAATAACACCGAGCGGACCGCAGGTGTGATCAAATCGAGGCTGTATTTTACGATTATCAAAAAATCAAAGACATAAAGGAATGGATGAAAGGATGATCAGCTAAACATCCTCGGGGGACGACACCGTTGCAACAGCCTAAGAAGAGCCTTTCGTTTATTAAATGTGTGGGATGGAAGTCAAACCATTTGACTAATAATATTAGGTTAGTGGGAAAGTTCTATCGTATTTTAAGTAAAATATTTAAATTGGAAGATTTGCAATGTGTTCTCAGAAGTCGAATGGTGGATGGCGAGCTCCTTTGCATTTGCAAAGTGGATAGAAGTCGGTTATCTTTCAACGTGGACGGCAAAATGTCCTTATAACTCAAACCGACGAAACCTATTTTTGGTAGGTCCGAAGTTTTACAACTTCACTGCCCAGCAGAGCAGTCATTCTATATCCCACGGAAAGTGAACTAAATATTAAAATACCATATGACGCGTTCTATTTGTTCGCTTGACCTGATCAGTAGAATTATCTCCAAATAGTAAAATATGCCAGAACTTTCCCGCCAAATCCTTATTGACATATTTAATGTAAATGCGTTTACATTCAGCACAAACGTACGCACATAAATAATTTTGAAAATAATATAATACATGCGACGTCTACACGATACAATCGCTTTCAGCGCCTGGAGCCCTTCTATTGAATGACAATAAAATTTTCTTTTAACCCTAAGTATATTTTATATAAACCAAGTTCTTCAATGGATTTGAAAAGTACCTGAATACAAGTACGTTATGGAATTTAAAGCTTTTCATTCATATAACATTTTTTCACGGCCAGAATCATCTTTTTATATCATTTTTGAATGTTTAAGGGATAACTTGAACCAATGAAAATAAAAGTAATTTTCTGAAAAAAAACAAAAATAAATAAATCTTCGATATCCATTACCTTAGGCAAATGTGTTAGGGCGCGCAAGGCTTAGTTAATATTAAGTGTTGTCAGCTTACTGGTATTGACGCGTAAACTGACGTTAGTGGGATCATCAGTATGCTATTCATTGCTCTTAAGGTAATTGAGAAGGCATCTTTTAAATGACCACAACGTTCAGTTTTTAGTTACAACCGAATGTATTGACAATTGATTTCAATTAAAGAAAAGGTTAGGAAACTATTACTGAAACAGTTTAAGAATGACTAGAAAAGCTTGAAATGTTATAAGAAAAGAAGACGTTTATACAACTTCTGAGATTAATTTGTCTGTATTAGTGAGGACTTTTTTAGTGTTTTTTCTAATGTGGTAATTACTCACAAGATAACCTTATCTTTCTATAGGTGTAACATGTGTTATCGATCGTTCTAAACGAAACTGAATTATCAAGAAATTGGCAGTGTATGGAGACACGAAAATTTGTGCTTAGAATATCCTTAACATGTCACTTTCCAACGCGATTCGTAGAAATCGTAACGTTACCGTAATGTATCATGCAGGATTTCTGCCAACAAACAAGAAGCGAGTTGAAGTGAAAGCTATAAGGGGGGTTTTGAAAAGTTTACTAGGCACAGCCCAGGGCGTGTTGAAAAGTCTGCCACAGGATGATCTATTGCTCGTTGCTGTAAGCGATCACTTCAGCATTCTGTAATTATGGAAGAGGCGGTTGTCATTCTACAATCGTAACTTAATACTAAGCCCGCTGTCATAAGTATATGCCAACTGAAAATTTACTCTTCGTATTTCTTAATAATGGGAAAGTCGTTTCAATGTAATGTCCTTTGCAAATGTAATGTAAAACTGCATTCTTTGACAATTTCATGCTATAAACCAAACAAGGGAAAGATTATATTATAGGGTCACATCGCTACATATGTAGTCAAGTTCAGCATAAGCTAGATCTTATATTGTTAGAATTACTTTAGACGGATTTATTTTCTTTAGGCAATTAGCTTATGCTAAACGACGGTCGCACAATCTTAAAACTTTAGAAATATGTGAAGAAATTCCAAAGTTTGTTCAGGTACTATGTAGTACTGCACCCATAAAGTAAGACCAAATTAAACTTTTTCTTTCTTATATCGATTTGTTATTCCAAATCTATTTTGTTGCGTTCAAAGCAATCCTTAATGCGCATAATTATATTTCTTCACAGTGCACAACACGATGATAATTGAAAACAACTATTATCGTATTCAGCATTGTACGATATTCAGTCGACTGACGATTGTTTTCGGGTCGTATGCATAGACGCAAGTGTTAACGTAATCACTCTTTGTAAAAATCGCCAAAAATACTTTTTGTGTAGTGCAAAATGAAACGCCGCTGAATTATTAATGACTTTTATGAAGTGGAATTTGACGCAGATGCCAGATGACAGTGCTACGAAGTTGGAAGAAATATTTCGGATGTTCGACAATATTGGTCTTAATTTTTCGCCACGACAGTATTATCGCCTTACTTGTTATACTGCATAAGTGAATTGGACGACATTAGCTTCGTAAATATTTAGAAGTATTGGCTTAACTATCGTGCTCGACACGAATTCTGTGACTGCTCCAAAAATTATCAAAATCAGTCTATATTTATATAAGCAGTCTAAATATATATATAAAATCATCAAAAGCAGTCTAAGTGTTCAGTTTATAATCAAAAAAAAAAAAAAAAAGTTTATCTGAATTATTGTCCGCAAACCGTCATCAACTTTTAAGAATTTATCTCTTAATTTTTCTAATAATTTACTGTCATGTTTACCAAGATTTTTCTTAGCGCAGCATATTTTATCACTTTTGTCAGACCATATAATTTGACGTTTAATTTGTGCGCATAATTTTTCTTATTTCGTTTTTCCAAACATAGATTCTTGTTTAGACAGATGGAGTCATTTGCTAGACGAATTGTTTTTTTTTTCAAGTATTTATTTGCGGTTTTATTTATAAGCAGAAAATTTGTCGCGATGTCTGTTTAACAAAATGCACGAGTTGTACTAATTAATATACGAAACAATTGCGTAAACAATTTACACCATGTAACAAACGAGACACATGTCGTAGATGGTTTGTTCTCTTTTATGGCGATCCTAAAACTAAAAATAAAAATATAAAAATACACAAAATATGTGCGAAAACACATAAAAGGGGTGGCGATGTCAAAGATTGAACTAAAGTGTACGAAATAAATTTGTTAGTGAGTGAAATAGTTCCCAGATCACAAAAATTACAAGTTTTTCATCCATTCCCTTGCATACGCATACAGTTCCTTGGTGATTTAGTCAAGTTGTAGAATCGATTAGCTTTCGCTGGTCTATTGGTAGCGTTCCGATAATCGCAAAGTAATGTACAACGATTTTAAACATCCAGTCAGGGAATGTCCCTCACACCTGTGAAAGGGTGACGGTCAGAACGGAGGGAGGAAAGAGAAAGGAATAGGGCTAGACTAGACCGCAAACTGGTGGGTTTAAGGTCCACGAAGCAATCATAATGGGAACTTAGCCTTCATTAGAGCTACGACCAAGTCCGGTCCCCCGCACTGAGATTTGAACCCACGAACAGTCGCGATTTCCATTTACTCGTCTATTCATGCGGACAACTATAGGACCTGCGAAAAAAGTTGTGGACTGAAAACAGCTAAGGCGGCAGTATTTCGCTAATTTGTTACTAACTCTTATATAAACATGTATCAGAATCGAATAAATATTTATGCAGACATATCCTGAAGCTTTAGTAATTAGAAACCAATCAATTTTGTTTATGTTTGTTTTGAATAACTAATGTAGAAATTTGGATTTCAGCTTGTCAAGCTTCATTTAATAACTGTGAAGTTTCTCCCAAAATAAATTGTTTTTTATTATTTATTTACAAAGCACTTGGTTATACTTAACCCGGTTATAGTTAACACTGTTTGTTGCTTATGAGACTTTAATGTTTAACTTGAACATATTTCGAAGCAAGCATAAATAGAAATCATTTGTTCAACTTAAATGTCAACGCCTCATAAACCATAAGAGGTTTTAAGCGGTTACACCCATATTCGTCATAATATTTTAAAAAAGTGACTACATGTAGTCGTTCAAATAATATGATGACGTACAGGTAGGGATCATTTCATTTGCACTGATTTTCGAAGTTTTTCACTTCTTTGCGTATTATTTATTTCACACGTTGAATAAGTAGGAAGGGATCGTGCTGAAGGAAAATTAAAGAAGTGTAAAAGAAGATGAAAGGGAAACCATTATACCTTACACCCATCGCCGCTGTATTAAAAAAACACTGAAAAAAAAAACTAAAAAACTATATTTTCGTACTCTATAGTAATGGACGGGGCACATTTTCTCTATTTTACATCATGTGTCTGTTGTGATTCATGTGTAACGGGCAAAAATCCAAAAAAGACGACGTGTTCGCAATTCACATTATACCGGGGGCGATTTAGCCCACATTGAATTCGGTTTGCAAATCTTTTGCGAAAGTTCACGCAGATATCTCCATTTTTGCGACAATGAGTACTCTACCACATCAACTAACAAAGAGATTGACGGACGGAGCGACAAAGATGTCTAGAAAGGTGCAGATTTTATAATAACCAATAACCCACCGATTTTATAGAGTCTCTGAAGCTTATTTCTCTTCACAAATGAATTAAATTTTAACATTCTATAGTGTTGGGAGGGTGTGGCCCATTTTTACATTATTGTGCAGACGCAGCTGGGCAACGCATTGAATATAAATGCATATTTTTATCTTTTAATCAATCAGTTTCGGTTCACTAGTAACGAGCAAAACACCAATTCTTTTTTGTTTTCGAAAACAGAGATGTTATTAGGTTATCTTATACTCTGCGCGATGTTATTAGGTTATCTTATACTCTGCGCATGTTCTTTGACCGATTTGGCCCAATTTCAATACCAAGCCGCGTGTAAAAACTTTCCATCTTTCTGTCATATTTGAAGCTGATGGTTTCATTTCTGCGACCAGGAGAATGTTCACCTTTCGACATTACCCAGAGAGACGGACGGATGAACTGACGGATTGTACGTTTGAAAATTTGATGCTGATGACGTGTATACATACTTAATGGGGTCTCTGTAGTATTCTTCTGAATGTTGCATACGTTTTGACAAAATGAATACACTCTACATCCTCCGGTGATGGGTAGAAAACTAACATGATGTTTAATAAGAAAAAAAACTATTCCCTTGTATCCGTATCCGTATTTACTTTCATATATAAACGGCTTCTGTATTATTTTTTCTACTAAATTAATATTAATCATGATTTCATAAAATTTGTAAGATCAAATTATGGATTCCACAAGTCCGCAAGAAAATGCGATTACAATCAACGTGCTTCCGATTATTTATATAATTGATTGCAAGATAAAGGGCTTATCCGTTCAAGAAATACGTCGATCTTAATCGTATTGGTCTTACATTATATTTTTATATGATTGACGGACTTAGTGACAAAGGCTATTTCGCATCAATCTGGTCTTCCTGGACAAAATATTTAAGAGATAAATTCAATGCCTACACACGGATAGACCTGAAAAAATAAAGTCACCTCTTACAACACCTCTAACATACATATTTTAATGCTTTATATGAACGCTGACGAATTCAACGCGTCCGTCTGTCATGTCAGGCAGCTCATGAATACAAAAAACGCATTTGGTATATCTTTCGGAGATGTCCAGTTTCCGGGCACTAATACACGTGAAAAATAGAAAATGAAGTTAGAAAAAATTTTCAGGCGACCCTTTCTCAAAAATTTTTACGCACTTGTGCTACGCCTTTAGAATGTGAGTGTAATGGAAAAAGTCTTTGTTTTTTGCGTAAGCAGTTTATTTAAAAAATTATTTTTATACGAATAGAGAATAAAATTTTCATTACAAAAAACATAAGTGAGACGGTCCTCCCCGATTATGGTGCTCTTACTTGCATCCTCTCAGACTGTACGCAAAGGTTTTGAACCCACAAGGCCAAGATTTTGAACCCACTTCCGTACATTCATTCCGGCGAAAGTTAAACTTTTATACAATTGATTGACAACAGTAAGTTGACATAAAACTGAACCTTATCAGATTTAGAATAAGTGAGTTAATTTTACGGATCCTACTAAGCAAAAGGATTCTTATTGGATTTAAGTGTGGGGAATCAAACAACTAATATTATTATTGCTATAATTCATTAAGACCAAAGAAGTAAGTTGTAGGATGAGCATTAGCAACTGAGACTAACGGCTCTTCATTTTTTTAAAAGGCGGACTAGATGGCTAATTTAGTCGCTCTAATCAACTTATATACTTTGTTTATGACATTATGTTCTACAGGCGTTCTCAAGATGTTCGTAGGATCAGACGCTCGGAAAGCGAATCTTCGAATTTTGGCAAGGTTTGGCATTTAATCGTAAGGTTTTCTCCATAGTTGCAAATTGAATGAGTAGATTCCTTAAGGACCTACTGGTGTTTTGCAATAATATGACAAGGCGGACTCTTGCAAATGTTTTGATGGCGATTTTCTCGACATTGATTGGGTGAAGGCCTAGAAGGAGATTATGGTTAACATGCAAGTGGTGTCAATTTTTTCTCTTTTGTGTCTAATACATTTTTGCAATTTAAAGTTGTCCGTTATGATGTCCATAATTAATGTTGCCGAAGCCGGGGGTTAGGTTGCTAGGCCTGTTCGCTCACTTCCCAAGAAATCAATGTGACGGGGTATCCAAAAGATTTTAACTTTGCTTTCTTAAGTGACGCTTTCGGGCTACCTCCTATAACTAATGGTTGGAATATCATGGAATTTCGACACATTTCCTACAAATCGTGCGGTTTCTATATGTCACTCTACGACCTTATTGATCAGTTCTTACGAGAAGCAAGTTTTGGGTATGAAAAGTTGTCGGACTATTTGACATATGATTATAAAACTAAATGAGAAGTTGTATTAAGGAAGTTTTTGATTGTTTCTTTCAGCGATACTTGCACAAATCAGGTTCGAATATTTAAAGATTTTTTAATATTAAATTTATAAAGAATCATTAGCTTTTCTTTGAATTCAGTTCTTTTTTGTATTTCCTGGCGATTTAATTGTTGTGAAATGTGAAATACCTCCTCTTCCCCTTTTAGTTCATTTGTATGCCGATAAAATTAACAACAAAACTTATGCTTAAACTAATTTTGTTTTTATCTTTTGCAAACGTTTGAATGCCTTTCCTTTGGCCTTCGCAACCTTTAGAATTGAATGCAGTCAAGTTGAGGAGTGCCTTTGCCGCACCACCTTCGAATGTCTGGGAAAACATCAAAAGTTTAAACCGCTAACGGTCAGGGTTAATATTGTTTTATATGTCGTGCAAATGCTTTGATTAGGTATTTAAAAAGCTGAGTTAAAGTAAATGCTTCATTTGATAGTTAAGGTAATTAAGTTTTCTCTTTACTCATTTCCCTTATTTTTACATTTTTCTACATCTTTTTATTTTGCACAAGCACGTGCGCCAGAGTGCTTAACTTTCGAAATTTAATTACACGCAAATTTTGGCGCTAAAGGGATTTTTTGGAATACGAATGCGATAGCACGCGGACCACAAGGCCGCTGTGTAAGGTGTTGAAATTCTCGCTCACAAGCAAAACAAGAATTCATTTGAACTTTGCATATATTTCATCATTGTTGATTTATAAATAGCATTGCTTGAGATGAGTTGACGTCAGTTTTAATAGAGACTTATACGGCTGTAATGATTCAAATTTCAGTTCTTTATCGGCATAGTTTTATACCATGGCATCGCCTCCCAAAAAATCTTATGCTCTTAACGCATTAGGGTCGAGCCGACTTCCGAGCCTTCTTGAATCATTTCAACCATAAAAATGATCTCTGTGGTCCTGCGGAGCAAGAAACGTATTTTTATACTCCACATTAGTTGCACAAAGATACATTAGGCGCGGATGTATGGAACACCCAGCAAGACTTGGGAAAATGATTTTAAGCTTCTTGGTCGGCCTGTCGATCTCTCGGTATGTGTGTCTTGTTTGCTTGCATTCCACCTGCAAGTCGAAATTTTTGATATATTTTGATGAAATTTGGTGCACCGACATGCTTTGGCCCACGGACGAACGCTGTTGAAAATGATTCAGATAGAACTTCTTCCCACATAACATCCAATTTTGAAAAGTCGATACCTGAATAACTGTAGGTTTCTGTAGGATATTTAATGATGGCTCGTATCCCACTATAGTGTTTTCTCTCCTTTTATTGAAGGATAAGGATGTTTCCAGCTGGATAAGGATATAAAATAAGGTGGATAAAAACGACGAATGTAGTAAGCACACTGCTACCGTCACAGGAATGCTTCCGAATAACTATTTAGTTGGCCAGAAAAATTGCGATGCGCGCAGTTGGAAGATAGCGTAGTTTTGAATAACCCGGTAAATGTTCGCTATACTGCAGATAAGTAGTAAAACCGTTTCGTACAAGTCGAGTCATTTTTAAAACGCTGACACAATTCATATCGTGGCAGGAAAACAGAGCGAATTGTGCAACAGTAAGATGTAAGAAATAGGACTTATTATCTCGAAAGAAGCGTCATCGTAATAGAAAAGTTTGAAAAACGCTTGAATTTCTCTTTTTATTATCCTTAAAGAGTTATGGGTGGATAGATTTTTTATTAAATCACTTGCTAAATTTAGTATCTGTTACTGTCATAATATCGCTGTTTTTATTTATATGTGCAGAGTTTTTTATATCCCTCTATAAATTATAATGTTTCCACATATTTATCTGTATTCAGTGACGAAAATAAAACATGTGTTGAAACAAATTGAAATTAATTAAAATCACATAAACATATGCACAAGCATGCTTACATGCTTTTATCACAGTTTACAATATCATTTGTCTTTTGACACCCAAACATTGCATAGATATATAAATCTAACGAATGACCCTGTTGACGATTATAGCATATTCATTTGTCGCTACCGATAATAATGATGATGATGATGACTATAGCGATGACTATGATGCTGATGATGATGATGATGATGATGATGACTTACATGTTGAAAGTTTTAAATCATGAAATGACTGTATTAAAGGGTATAAAAAACGTAATTAAAAATGATCTATGGTCTCGGGAACATCAAATAAATGAAAAAAAGAGAAACAAAAAAATGAATTACATTTGGCTTAAAGCGAATTTAACAATGCTCATCAATAGTCTGTTAATGCTAACCGTCTTCCTTAGCTACATAATTTTTTGAATACACATAACATAATAATGGCATACACATAACATATATATTTACTGTACCTAGAGCTTCTTATACTTTGTTGTACTTTATTAATGCCGTGCATAAATTGACGTAGAAATCCATAATTTGATATGTCGTCCCCAGCCGGTAATTCTTTATATGCTAATACGCTATTCTAGATTGCCAGGCGAAGGAAAGGTCGTATGTAAATACAAAATTTCTAAATTTCCTCTCAATTTCATATTCATTCCTTGCTATCAGAGAAACTATATTAGATTCCAATAGATCGTCCATCGAAGTTTAAATTTATTAATGTCCGTTTCTCTTTCCCCCTGTGCCTTTTTTTCAAGGCGGAATGGAATGGGCTTTGAAAGCTTCATTTGTTTTCAGCTTAAATTGAAGTCAATTTCTCAGAGTAAACCAATCGCTATACGGATTCGTTTCCAGCTAACAAAACGCCGAGTACTCCTTTCCTAGAAAAAGGATTTCAAATTTTAATTTTATCTGGTCAACAAGACGAGTTTTTGAATACATTGTCATGTACGCGTATCAAAAGTAGTTGACGCTTTAAGCGCGCTTGCGCCGAAATCATTTTTTTTGAGGTGACCACGACGTTCGCGAGAGCTGCCGTGCATTCGGTGTGGTGAGCACTGGTGACCAGGGCATATTACTTTTGTGCAGACGTGCGTAGCACGCAGAAGGGCTTAATGGAGACCCACCTGTTATTATGTCGATCGTTTCAGAGAACAGAACAGATTCTAAACCTGCTTGTCTCTCTGTCTGTCTGATGTCTGTCGATGTGTTTTCTCGTGTTCGGATCGAACCACCTGCCAATTAATGCCTCATTTTAAAAGATCGTTACACGAGTACTTGTAGTATTTAGGGTAGGCCGAGGCCCACTATACCGTTTCTACCTGATATCGGTAAAAACACTTTTTTTTGGTAAGAGCACAGCGAAATACTGAACTAAAAGGTTCATTAGTTACTTAAAAACTAAGTATATGTATCCAGGCTTGGCTACACCGACTGGAGCATAATATGTGCAGGATCAAGAGACATTTTCAAAATAATTAGAAAATTAAAAGAACTGAGCCCAACACAGTAATACAATGGCAACTTTTTCGTGGATTTGATCCGTAAAATAACACCTTCAAATACGCACTTTTATGTAAGTTTACAAAAAAAGGCGCGTGTTTTGGTGCATACTCCCGTTATTGCCCCTTAATATTAACTCAGGAAAACGCACACTAAACTAATGAAAATTTGAAATTTTTGGTGGCCCCAAAACTCAGTTTATTCGGCCCCAGAAATAACTTAAAATACAACAGAGCTACGAAAGTTGAGTGAGCTAAATGAGCTGCGGCATAAAAGAGAATAAACTGGACATTTTTCTTTTTTTTTGTTCCTTTCCAAGTAGTAACTAAACTGTAATCTATTGAAATCTGGTCGACGTGTACTTTGTAACTTGCATTTTTTACTTCAATCTTCACGATAGACAGAGGGAAAAATCAAGACAACTCAATCATACTGCAAATCATACAAGTTTCAAGTATGAAAACTTATTATTGATGCTTATGTTGTTTCACTACTGAATAGTATGAACGCGGCAATAACACCTTTGTGCTGAAATCTCAACTTCCAGTACAGTGATGAATAAAATATTTGAAACTTATAAATTATCGTACATTAGTACACCATAGCTGCTTGCAACGTTCACCAGCTTAATGGCTTTTTATACACCCACATGTGCTTGTTATGTTAGTGTCATTTATGTAACTTGCGCTTGCTTTGTTTTCTTCACATTTCAATTGAATGCATAAATATTTTATATGACATATGTAACATTACGGGGGCATGTGTGGTGGGGGGTTGTTTTTGTTCTACTATGAGCTTCATCTAGATATTATGCTATGAGTAACTCGTTGATATACATCATTTTTTATTTTGCTCAGGTTTTCTTTTTCTTAGTGACAAATTAATAGCATCAATCATTATTACGGTTGGTCTTTGTTTCTTCTTAATAAGCATGAAATTCTTTAAACATTAGTAATTTGTAAACAAAAATTAAATGAAATATCTAACTAACTGGGTATGTAATATGTCGCTGAGTAATTCTCCGAATGGAAAAGAGAGAAAAAATATGTTTTTGCCTTTGCAAGCTATATAGTCTTTCTCAATAGTCACACAAATAGTCCATCATTTTTCCAACATTTTAATCCTTTCATGTAGAATTCGCGCAGAAGAAGCTTTTTGAAAATACCCTTTAGTTGCCACAATGACTCTATCATTTGATCGAAATCTTTTCCGTATTGTTTTGAAATTTGTAAACGGATAACAATCGTTTGTGGCCAGACCTTGGGACTACGGTGTGTGGGGCAGCAATTTGAACTTTGCACCATTTCGCAATTGTGACATTCGTCAGCCTGTGACATTGTGTATTATTTTAGAGAAAGTGAATTTTTTTTACCAATTTGGTAGATTTTCTCACAATTTCCTCTTTCAATTGAGCCAAACTAATCATACCATACTGGCCGCTCATCGTCTTATGTTTTTAAATATAGTCCGTGGAGAACATACCATGCGAATCCTAATATACGGGAGCCATAACCTGACTGGCTGTTGCCGCTGTGCACGGCATTCAACATTCTCTTCCTGAGGTTGGATAATTCTAAACAACAACAAGCTGTTGTCTCCTTCCCACTCTCTAAGTAAACCCACCCAAGTACCACGTATAGTTTGATGGAAAATAATGAATGCATTACCTTTTGATATTGCAGAACATCAGCTCTTCCCTGCAAAACACTTTTCAATGAATGGGAAAACATCTTGATAAGGCTCTTTATGTTGTCTTATGTACGTACCCCCACGTTCATCATAATCGGAGTCCGTACGACCTCATCTGAAGCCAGCAAACCACCGAAAAATTGTTGCTTTCGACCTGGAAGAAATATTTGTCAGACCGGGGAATTATTGACTGCCGTGCTATACGCTAATGCGAATCGTACAAAGACTAGCACTTATTTTTATTTAAAAATGTAGTCAAAAATCGATTTTGGTCCCCTAGTGGCACGTCAATAAGAGCCAAAAAACTATTACCTACTGTCTGCTAGAAGCGCTTATTACCACTCGATGCAGTATAAATAGGCTTCAAAGATATCTTCTCTTGGTCAGTAAATCCTTGTAGAGTTCATAGAGAAATTCCCGACTAGCACCTTTTTGATTAGGCAAAGGTTTTTGTTGCTCGTACCCGCAATTGAAAGCGAGTCAAATAACATCTTTCGAGCTTCTCTCATTGTCTTATTGTCAATCTTCTAAAGAAATTTCCAAATTCCTGAATATACGGGTCTTAGCCCAGTTTCTTTAATTCCATTCTAATCAATTGTTCAAAGCTCAAACAACTTTCAGGTTTACTTTTGATATTATCCGCCTGAGTGACCGGGTCGGTAAAGAGTCTCGATTAACAAATCAATAGTCGTGGATTCAAGTCCCAAATGCGGTGGAGCTTTCAGTAGAGCCGACAGCATTAGACGTTAGTGCTTTAAGACTTTAGTCTTAGAATTTATTCTCTGGCTAGTAATAATAATAATACTTTTGATATTTCAAATATTTTCTTTTCCGTTATTTCTTTAAACATTTATGTGTCAGATGATAACACTTACAAGGTTAAAGCGTTTACAAGAATTTCATTATATACAACTTTTAGTATTGGAAACAGGCAACCGTTCAATACTTTCCCTTCAGGAGTGTATCTTAATTACATATCGTGAAAAATATGTTACAAGACGTAATGTTGTGGTGTGTCGTTGGTTTTTTTAAAATATTGATTTGAAATTTACGGAGGGAATAACTATAAGGACTCCATACTCAATAAAAATAATCGGTGCAACTTCCACAGAGCACGATTTCAACTTAATCTTACCGACATGATTACCTAGTTGTAACTTCAATTCCAGTAGTATCCGCATGTTATTCCTTACTTAAGAGACAGACATGGCATACTTTGGCCCTCAAACTTGCAAAGGTGAAAAGGTTATTATTTGCAATGTTAGAGACAATGCCATCTGTGGTGCCGTTTGCAACAGTTAAACTGCACCCGCAGCATATTGCATCTCGTTGGCAGCGGGTATCTCTTTCCCCGTGTTCAAAAATGCTCTTTTACAAAGATCTTGGGCACATGGAGGTAGATTGTAGCGATATTATTTTTCACAACCACCTCTAGGTTATTTACCCTTGGGTGGCCAAGCATAAACTTACTTCCAAAGTTTGATGAAGAGGCAAAACACAAACACAGGACAGGCAATAGTGTTTCCACGTAATGAGAGTTTTATAAGAGAATGTAACGGCCTTAGCTGTGTAAACCTCTTTGAAAGATGTGCATTGAAATTACCTCGCAAAAATTTAGCGATCACGAACATAGTCGTCATGTACACAAATTAAGCTGCAATGAAATAACTTGACAATATGGTAAAAATGCCTTTTTATGGCAAATATCCAAGCGGAATGATAAAAATTTTGAGGGAAGATGCAAAAACGACGGATGGATGTATCCATCCGTATATACTCGTCATAACACAAAATACTGTACTTTTTAACGACGTGTATGTTCGTCATATACAGTTAGGTAGTTAATACTACTTGCGTAATATTTAATACAGTAATTGTGTGCTAATGAAATTCCTACTTAAGATGTGCAGTCACAAAAATAATTAAAACTTTTATTAATCACGCATTTTTTAATATTAGGTGCAAATGAGGAAGTAATGCAAGGTATCAATGTACACAAGATTTAAATGCAATGATTTTGACTTTTCTCTGTATAAACTAACAATTTTCCATATGCAATTATTGAGTTATTCAGTGTGTACAGAGGCTAATCATGGGAAGCTCAAAATTGCATTTTCAACGTTCATTACCTCTGTTGTTTGATTTGAAGAAATCTGCTGCCGAAACCCACAAAATACTTTAGAAGCTTACGATGCTGCTGCTCCATCATATCCAGTGATTTTGACGTCAATGACAGAGGGCGGCCTGGAGGACCAAGAAAATTTGAAGACAATGAAAAATATAAAAGGAAATAAAATGGCTACTAAACGAATGGATTGCCGAACGAATGGAATGACTTGTCAGGCAAACAAAGAACAATTTTCTGTGTCCATAAAAACTGTTTCCACTACGATAACCCTAAGCCGGAAGAGTCATATGTTAGTTCAAAAGAGACACACCCATCGACAACGAGGCGGAGTATTCATGTGCATAATGTTTTGCTGTACATATGATGGGACCAGAAAGGTGCGGTGTGTTGCGAGCTGCTAACACCGAATGAAGCTGTTACTGCAGACGCCTACCGATGTCAATTGAATAAATTGAACGATGTTTTGTTGCAAAACAGCAATACTGGTTAACAGACGGAAAGTGATCCTCTTGCATGACAAAGCTCGGCCACACGTTACAAGCTCGAATGGACAGCTCTACAGCACCCAGCGTACTCATCTTCTGATGGAGCCTGGATTACCGCATTCGAAATGCTGAAAAATTGCGAAAGGGGGTCGATGACTGGATCGTTGCCGAACCAATAACGCCAACCAGATGGTAAAAGATTCTAGAAAATCATGGAAAACATTTTAATTGATATATACACAACAAGGATCAAAATACATGCGAGCATCCAATAAAATGTGCTACAAAAAGGAAGAGAGATGTGTTGTGATAGAATAATTTTATTATATCACATATTGTATAAAAATTAAATATTTAAACTTTCAGAGAATATTTTGTACAAATATTTTGAAATGTAAGATTGCCAGTATCGATTAAAATTAAGGTCATATAATAGATATAATTGTCACAGGACAACGTTTGAAGGCAAATAAGATAATGTTTAAATTTATCAAGATTTTTTACAACTAATTATAAGAGTAACATCACTATATCAACAACAATCATCAACGACATCCTTGGCCCAGTTGCTATGCGAACGTCAATACAATGATGGTAGCTAGTGAAAAATGTTAAATCTCTACAATCGTTGCATTACATAAGCCGTAGAAAGGAGGTTTTATACGACATTAGCTCAGTGCACACTTTCATGTAAAATGAGAGAAAAATAAATCCAACTTTATTAAGTTTCTGTATTTTTCCGGAGAGGTCGCCGCCTTTATTAATAGCTTTTTATGGGGTCCTCAAACGTGTACTTTAATATCTTAGGCAGACAAAAGGACAATCCATTGATGTGCTTATGTGCAGTATGGACGATTTATGTACAATCATCACAAAATAGACGAACAGATGCTCTCACTTTGTTTACTCTACACATATCTATATAGAGATGTAGAGGTACTTGCAAACAAGCAATAATACATCATTCGTACATACAACTATTTGAAAAGTGTCCTTTCATTCTCCATATGGTTTCGAAACGAAATGCGAGAAAAGTATTTTACTAATGATGACATACATATGATTTGATAACATTATTATAATATGAAAAGGTAGAAATTGAAATTGTTATATAAACGTGTGCTTGTGCGAAGGAAGAGAGTTAGAGGAAGGGACGCAGAAGCATGTACGTTTTTATCTTTACCTTTCTGTATTTTGCAATCTTACAGATTTGTCAAAATAAACATTGTATATAAATAAAGAAAAAGCAAAGAGAAAATAATGATTGCTACAATCTCTCTGAATACATTTTCGTGTATTAAGTTGGCTGAAAGACAATTCCGGTATTTGCATGGAGCCTCCTGATAATTCAGAAAAATAGATATCGGAAACCTGCTAAGACATATATTATCTGCATTCGCAGAAAGCACAATCTCAGTGTTACTCTTACTATTGCTTGTTTTCATTCAATCATAAATAATTTTTTCATAAGATCTCTTTGCCGAGCTCGCAAGACAGCAGACTCGAAGGACTCACCCGTAATCACCAAAAAAATAAAAAGTCACTTAAAATGTACTAAAAAGTCGTAGAAAAATATCGTTTAGAATATATGCGCGATATTATGTACGATCGGTACATTGAGTAAGTGATGTCGAAGGCAAGTAAGTTAGCGTTGTATAGCGTTGTATCTCCTGTTTTCTTCTCACATTTGCCCCCAGCAATTTAATCCAATATATAGAAATTGGATAAGAAGGATCCACGGTGACGGCAATAAGCTACCATTAATGCTTTCGGAGGAGTGTTTAAAGATTTAACTATCTTAAGAAGTCCGGATATTCAGTTTTATCTTAATGTCCAATAAAGCGCTAAGCACTTTGTTTTTAATGTTCGAGGTTTGCAAACTATCGCGCAGCTACTCGAAATTTAGCGATCGCAGCAATAGTTCCTGCCAATTGGTCTAAAAGATAGTGAATTTCCTAGAAGTGCAAATCTGTGTGTAAATACTCATAGTGCTGTTATTATACCTGGTTTGCAAAGAACAGAAAGCAAGCGTAATGGAGCAAAAAGAGAATGCCACCTTATGATGGATGATATGATATACAGTTCACACAAATTACCTCAACGTAGCTTCGGGGCGACTAATTGAGATCGAGAAGTGGATTTTAGCGAATGCAAACCTGGGACTAAATTGGACTGCAAAAGCTTTTCCCCTTAGAAAAAATAAAAATTAAGGTACTTGGCAAATATGATGGCTACGATTTCCGGACATAAAATAATTTCAATATAGACCGCATACCCAAACACGCATTTTCGGCATGATTTCATCCTACATTACTTCGAAAAGGAAAGAGTTTATGTCGCTTACAACAAGGTATGAGAAGCCTGTAGAAATGATTTCTTAGCATAAGAACTTCGTTTAGTTCGTCCAACTCCTAACAAGCTAAGCAAGCTTGTTCTGGGAACTGAGAAATCAATGTAGATGTTAGTCATGGAAAAATTGATGATTGAATTGCTCGAAGAAAATCTGCTAGAATTGTTTTCCATTATGAAGTTTGCCGATAATAAAAAACAGTCTTTAGTCGGTTGTGCGAATTAATTGATTCTTCTTCTGATTGAAGACCGAATGGTTTCCTCGCAGAGGAACTTGCATTTAAACTTAAGGATTGAAAGAATTTGTTAAGCGCTCCACGTCAAGCATTGGATAAGGAAAGTTACCTAAAGTTTTACGAACTAGATAAACGAAAGTAAGCTGTTTACAACCTACGGCAAATTGTTGCGTAATTTCAGTTATACTCTTTCCAAACCTGAAGGATTTCGAGGTTAAGGAACTAATCTTTCGGAAAAATTAAGTTTTGATAATTGGAAATACAAGGATAAAGATATTTTGGTGATTACCTGGAAGAAGATGTCCCCGTTCAGTAGCTTTAAGATGCCGCGATAAAAGACTCGACACTTTTTTGCGGTATAGATAACCGAAATTATTTTCTTATCATCCCTTAATGTACTAGTGAGGACATGAATGCGAAATTGGGACAGAAAACACGAACGATATATAAAGATTTGTTCCAAATGTTGTACATTATTGAGAAAACTTTCAACTTGCTGCCGGACAAGCCCGCAGAGATACAAACACATTTGAGGATTAATTTCTTAAAATAAATAATAGTTTTCTTCATTGTGTTCACTACGTCGATTTGTCCGCTCTTCGTACTTGTTGTGTTTTGATAGTATCTCACGTTGCTTGTCAAAGGACATTTTCTATTCTGAATTTTTTCTACTTTTCCTTAGTGTTCCCTTCATTTACGAATCGAACCTTCGGTATGCAAATAAAGGGAAAAGGAAAAGCAAAAATCTTTTTTCTTATTTTGGTCTTCAGAAATTTCATGTAAATTGAAATTCAAACTTCTACTGGTTTTGATTTCGTGTTGCATGCAAGTACCTTAGCCAATGCAATCGCACATCGATTCGCTCGTCCGTCCATTCTTCTATCCATATATCTCTGTCTATTTTATTTGACTGCCTGGCACAGCAACGAAAACCTCGTGTGGTCTCTGCCAGAGAAAAAGTTTAGCATTTTTTCTTTTCTTTCGTTTTTGTTTTTTCAAGCTAACAAAAATTAAAATATTTTTCTTAAAATGATTATCTGTTTGGTGTTTCGTACCTCCTTTTTTCCCTTTTCTATCCTTTTTTATTTCCTTTTTCTTGTCTTTTTCTTTTTGTTCATAAACGTTTAATATTTTTAGCATTTAATTCTTATACACACACACACACACACACACACACACACATGCACATACATACATATATATATATATATATATTTTTTTTTTTGCTTGGGTGTGATGAAGCATAGATTGTGATGGTGTTTTTGTTTTCGTTGTTGTCAATGGCAGTGACGGTGGCGGTGGTGGTGGTGGTAGTAGTAGTTGGTAACGGTGATACCAATATCCTCTGGAAAGTTCAATATTCTTAACAATAAAAAAAGATTTTTTTTTTGTTATAGTTGGTGTAGTTGTTTCTGTTGTTATCTTTTCCTGGTTATGTTCACATCAATTGACGTATATATATATATATATAAATATATATACTTACCTATATATATATATATATGTAAATATATATATACTTACATATACATTTATAGTGACATGCATGACTATATTGTCGTAGAGAGCAGGGCAAATTGTATGCATTTTATATATTGCTTGTTGCATGCATGCATGTAGGCACATAAACATTCACATTTTTTAAATCATATATGTACACGTACCTGTATGCGGTATTAAATTTCCTGGTCTCTCTTGTAAATGTACGGTTAGTATCGTATGTTACCTTAATATTTTGTTACTGTTTGTAACGTGTTTTTTTATTATTATTATTTCTTTTTTTTTTTGGTTTAATATAAAAGAAAAATTGAAATGGTTATAAGACGACGACTGTTAAGCACTCCAAATAGAGAAGGTATTTGTTAATTAAATGTAGATAGAACTCATTGAGGAAATATTCAGATAGGCTCAGAAAAGGGCAGATTGTTAGGATTATTTGGGAACCGTTTTCCTACATTACTGGTACGATCAACATCCATGTCTTTAAAGTAGGCTATAATTGTGACCCCAAAGTCAACCGTCCGATTACGGCCTTAATATGGGATAGGCTTTTGGGCACTTGGAGACACGATTATTGGCTGAGAAAGCATTTACATACCACTGCGAATTGTCGCCTAATATGATATGCTAGCTCGTTGACGATATTATTTTGATTTTTGAATTGTAATTTTTCAATCCCTTTGCTTGCGGTGGCTACATTTTTGCTATAATTGTGACCCCAAAGTCAACCGTCCGATTACGGCCTTAATATGGGATAGGCTTTTGGGCACTTGGAGACACGATTATTGGCTGAGAAAGCATTTACATACCACTGCGAATTGTCGCCTAATATGATATGCTAGCTCGTTGACGATATTATTTTGATTTTTGAATTGTAATTTTTCAATCCCTTTGCTTGCGGTGGCTACATTTTTGAACGGTACATTTCTATTTTCAAATTTTTTTCATGGAACTGAAATAATGACGAGGGTGTGAAAAATCTATTTTCAATTTCAACTTTTGCAGCCATGACAGTTCCAATGAAAAATTACGTACGGACGGACTTAAATGGACTTGAAGTTCTAGTCCATTTATACGCTATGCGTACATAACTTTATAATACGTATTTTGAAGCGTAACAAACGAAGCATTCAAGTTAATATGCTTCTCTCCTTTGGGAATGAGTACAAAACTTGCATGCCTTGCATATATGTATATATATGTATATATATATATATAAACACACATATGCATGCATATACATGTGTTCATTCTATACATCTTTGTACATGTGCATTTCCATACTACGTTCGTTTCTTGAGTGACCAATTTCTATCAAATTTCATCACGAATGTTTTATGGTAAATTAATTTATTTCTGGCCAATTAAAAGAAAAAAGTTGATTTTTTGGGAGTTTTTTTTCTCTTATTATTGTTTTTCAAAGATAATATTATTTAAATCTTTCTGCTGTTTTTCTACTGAAATTCTACGAAAGGTCTGCGCAGGCATTGTATAGTTCTTGAATAATTAAGATCGAAAAAGTGACAAATGAACTACGACTACAACTTTCGTAGGAAAAAGAAGCAAACTTATGCTTGGCTTTAAACATATATTTTGCTCGAAGAGTTTTGTTTTGTGAGTTCTTCGAGTTTGATTGCACTCGATTTGCACTTGTAGTATCCACCTGTTCAGAATTTCTTTGATGATTTAACTAATTGAAACCTGTTGTCTTTGCCATATATTCAGCTTCGATATTCAACTGAAATAAATATCCTAACCAATAACTATTTACTTAGCGATGGACCGAAATATTATACGAAAGGCTTTATAATGTTTGCCTAATACGTATATTTTGTTTCAACAGTAAGTATCTAAATTAAGTTAGCATCATACGACGTAAAGAAATAGATAGGAACAGCACTAAAGGAGTGAGCACTTCGTCGAACTCGTCCTTTACACACATCTATGTGATACGTCTTCTTTGTCATGTTCACCATGTTCTCAAAACGTTTGCAATATCAGAAAAGGATTCTTAGAGATTCCATACAAAGTAGAGAATCTCAATTAAGATCAGAGGTTCACAAAATCCATGTATGTCTATCCATCCGTCGGTCTGTCCGCCCATGAATCGGTCCTACAAAGATACAAACAATACTGTATGCGACGAAAATTTCGATGGGTGATTACACAGTAAAATATAGTGTTGTCGAGTATACCAATAGAACCCAACCAACACTATAAAGCATTGAATTTTCTTCTTTATACATACCACCGTAGGATAGGGATTTATTCATACTGTCAAAATGCTTGTAGCAGACGGAAGGCAGCCTCAGAGACGAGATAAAGTGTACATGCCTTGATAAGCGTAAAATTTTGCATAGTAAATTAAGCATGTCCGTCTGTTTAGGATTTCAATATGTATTCTAAAAAAACGGGCAAAATAGATTTCGCCCACCTAACATTACAACGTATAAAAATTTAGTTTTTCGGTTTTTTCATCCTTCTTTAGAACAAAAGTAGTGCAAGCAAAGATAGTGGGTATAAGACATCCGGTCACACCCGAATCAGTGCGAATATTTTCTTTGGGAAAAGCGCTTATAGAAAAACGATTGCTTTCATCACCACTTCTTCCTGCTGTTATTCAGAAAAGGCAAATTACGCAAAAGCGAAAAAAACAGGAGGATTGCTAAGAAAGTTATATTAGCTTTAGGCCACTTTTGGGACGTCCAATAACGAACATTAAAAAAACAAAAATTTTAAAACATTAATGGCATGGAGTTTTGAATCAATTTCACATACGAGTCGAAAGTTAGCTTTTTGTCTAGTGTGTGCGTGTTTGTAGCGGGCGCATCGGGACTCTTCTTGCAGTAAAGTATGAAAATGTGCGATATGGTTCATAGATAATAGGTAGTCGATAGTGCATGAGATAACTGGCAGATAGTAGATAAGAGATAATAGGGAGCAGATAATAGATATCAGGCAGTGGATAACAGATAATGGATAGGCGCGCAAAACACATACATAGCCAGTGGATTTGAAATTTTACGCTGATCAAGATTACATATGTTCTCTGGAAGTAATGTTGCAGGCATTTCAGACATCCATGTATTTCAGTGGTACATTTAAGCCAGCAAAAAACAGTGATTCCTAACACCCTACGACATTTCTTTCGTAATCGGGATATAGATGAAAGGCGGAGAGAGAGAAGAATGAGTAAGTGAGCGAGGGCGGGGGCAAAGGCGAGAGAGAGAGGGAGTTTTACGAATTGTGCAAATTCATGATATCACTCACAATTTAGTGAGACCGAAGGCACAGTGCACAGCCCTGTTCCCGCAATGCCTTATAAAAAGTCCACATAACATATATACCCGCGTTACGAACACATTCCGGAAAATCCCATAATTTAATTTACAATTCTTGCTCGCCGTGTTGTCTAAGTTGAAAAGTGCTGGCACATGTGCTGAGCTCGCTTAGGCTTGCAGGCGCTTCATTAAACCAAGAGTCCTTTCCCAGGCAAGCTTAAAATCTATCAATCAAGTGCATCATTAACAACTGCTGAGAAAATTGTGGTGAAATAAGACAGCAATATGTCAAAGACTTGAAATCAGGTTTCTTCAGTCCCACGATGTTCGGCTTCATAAGAGAACAGACGGTAACGTTAGCTGAATTGAACCTGAATGTACTACCATTTCCGTTGCACTCATCGGACACTACTTATGCGTATGCACATTAATTTCATTGAATGTGTTCGAGCAGGTTTTTCCTTTTAGGCTCGGAAAAAGAAAATAAGAAAAAATTGGGTCCCATGGGTAGATTGCTGGGAGAAGTAAGGCCTGGCAATAGATAATGGATTGAGTGAATGTACGCTTAATTTCATTAAAAACGTGATCGAAAGTTATTCACGCCATAGTTCCGTAAAGTATGGAATGAGAACATCATGAAACCACTTCTTCTATTCTTATACAAATAAGCCATTATACCAGCCATTGTGCAACAGTATGGAAAGACTTGGTGGACAAATTCCGCTGTAATGAGAAAGCATTGATTAATGGCTTTTACTGCTCAATTAAACAAGAAGATGTAAAAGTTTCCTAACAAGGCAAGTAATTGATTCCTCCTCTGCTTGATTGTTAGATAAAATTTTAATTTTTAAAAATATTGTGTTTGTTTACTCAAACGATCAAATATCATAGAAATTTAATTGTCCAGGAACATTGTTAGAATAACGAATAACACAAAGAATGAAAAAAGTGTCTGTGGAAAATTAATTTAAAAAATGAAAAAATACATCTATGTTTACGTTTGTACGTTTGCTTATATAGGAGAATGTATTGTTTCGATTGTAGATGCCACCAAGGTAAGCGCCACACATGATGTATTTTGAAAATATTTCAACTAAATTCGTGGTTAGAAACTCAAATATTCGGTAGTAACAATGACACGAATCGAGTTTATGGACAAACACAGTAAGAAACCCAAAATTAATAAGCAGTCACTGAAGTGTCCTTCTATAAATGATTGTGAACAATACCAGAGAAGAAATGTCAACATTTTTAAAAACCATTTGAAATTTCATTATAAAAGATTTAAAAAAAAAAACAAAAAAAAAAACAAAAAAAAACAAAAAGAAAACAAATCGAAGGTAAACAAAAACAACATTAAATCAATTTTGATTTACGAAATATTGTTTGTTGCTTTTTCCTCTTCTCTTAAGCGAGGATCAAATTAAAATTATACAAAAAATAATTTATGGTTGTATTACAGCAACGGGGAAACAACAATAGGTAAGCAACTTAAAGAAGGTTAAGATTAACAAGAAAACAAGATATTGATCAATATGTCTGAGTATGTCTAAGATGAAAGGAAA
This sequence comes from Glossina morsitans morsitans, assembly GCA_001077435.1. Lineage (NCBI taxonomy): Eukaryota > Metazoa > Arthropoda > Insecta > Diptera > Glossinidae > Glossina > Glossina morsitans. The sequence goes on from CCAG010006324.1 coordinate 126,318, forward strand.
CCCAACAAAAGGTAGACGCTTTGAGGGTTTATGCGTGTATGAGATCGACAATATTATTCAACCATGATGTCATGACATTAGAGTTGACAATAGCTATGCCTTAGGTTAGGAATAATAAAATGCTATTTTGGTTTCTAAAACCGTATATATGCATGTAAACCACTCACAAAGGAGTGATCTTCAAAAGGAAAAAAAAAGTTAAAAAAAGTTTTTTTTCGCTGTCGTGGTTCGCATGGTTTTGGCAAATATTATGCTTCCATTGTAGTGGATTTGTCATCCATACCGAAAGATTACTTAAAGAGGGCGGGCGATGCAATTGTTAATCTCTTGTTGTTCACAAATAATACTCGTAATATATCATTAGCAACGAGATCGTTTGCACACAAATAACGAAAAAAATATCAATTTTCTTCAAAAAGCGATACATGTGTATATAGCAAAAGATGTTAATTCTTTATGATCCTATATCTTCGTTATGATCTAGTTTTGGTTACAGACTGCTTTTTTGCGACTATTTCAACAAATCGATTATCATATATTATAATCTTAATATATATATGCATATGTATATGTACACGAACGTTGTTAGTAAGGTTTAGATTTCAATGCATACTAGACTGTGTCTGATGGTTACGTATATATTGTCAGCAGATGTTCTGATAGGCTCTATTGAAATTTCGCTATACCGAACTAGACTAACTGCTATAAGAATACTTTTGCGATCGGTGCGATAAAGTTTTAATCATTCTTAGTTCGATGGGTGTGCGTATGTGTTTTTTTTTTTTTTTCAAAATTTCTCAGTATACATGTTTTTTCCAACACATGTCGTTCGACTTTCGGTCCTAACATTGACTATCGCAGCTGTTTGTATTTTGTGACATAACACTCACATGGACTGAACGATATAAGATTTAAAATTATGCGGTAAAAGTGTTTAGTTTATATATGTACAGAAATCTCAGCATATTAAGTGTTTAGTTAACCTGTTAAATGTTAACTTGAAACGAAAAAAGAAAATCCCTTCCACAAGCTTATCGCATCAAATTACTTTGCGGCTTTTTTTTTTCTCTTGCATTTTTGTTCTTTTCTGTCAAAACTGTCGATGTAGTAAGGGAAAGTAATCGGAGATATGGATGAGAATGCCTTTAGTTCAATGAAGCATCCCTTGCGTACACACATAAAAACACTTATATAATGAAAGTTTCGATATCAAATTTGTGAAAAAATTTGAATTTCTTCTTCTACGAGATCAATACTAAGGGAAATTGATTTCCTAATTGTTGTTTATTAATATTGATATATTAATTCATTTAATCCTGCAGAGTCGATATTAGCCATTCATTAGGCATCGGTAGTAGTCGGTGAAGAAGGTCAGAAAAGGCTTTTTGATTGACGAAAAGTAGTATGCACTGGGAGATGTACTTGCACACTCACATCAAGATAAACCATGGCACCATTGACCTATGATGTGGGCGACGGTACTAGCGAACTACAAAAGCGGGATACTTGGGCGGGTAGTACATCCGGGATATGAAAATAGCCGGGCAAGACAAGCCTACGCTAACACATTCGCGGACGTGAATGCCATAGCATTCATTTTCATTTCGAAACAACATGACATGAATTTTTTAACATCCAAATTTTAAGGCTAATTATTTTTCGTTTACTATTATATAACCCTGGGCTTTTCAATTACAGTACTTGCGGAAGTATTCAAGACCTGATTCTTTAGATTTTTCCATATTATTTTATTTTTTCTCTGGCTGTCTACAAATTTACTTTAAGCGCGTTTAAATTCGTAAATTTCTGTACACTGGAAACTGAGCCGATTCTCTCATTGTCCCGCTTTCCCGTGTTTTCACTTATATGAATGCATTCGCCTAGTCCCAGCTGAAAAATTCGATCCACATTGTCGTGAATTCTGTAGCATTCGATGCATATATCGATTAAAATGTGATCTTCTAACTACACTTAGAAAACGTATTCAACCAGATTTCGGGTATCACTGCTGGTTTTAAAATAAATTAATTGTCCTTTTTTGCACCCCACTGTCCGTGAATAAGACAAATTCGTGACGGTGGATGCGGAGACTTTCCGTACAAAAGTCAATCTGAAAGGACATCAGAGAAAAGAAAAGAAAACACAGGGAAACAGAGAGAACTAATAACTAGATCCATCGTTTACCAGTGCAGTAGAGTGGCTAAGAACATTGCATGGCTGTGAGAAAAATTTTGCCATCATCTTAGAAAGTATGAAGTAAGAGTTGCTGTATGCTGTGTAAAATACAGTTCAGAGCTATATAGGTTCGAATTCTTGAAAACCACAGGGGTCAAGTAGTCCGGGGAGAAGTTTTTCACTGGCAAAGTTCTCACGTAGAAGAAGTTTTTTGCTTTACCGTTGCGAAAGCCTTCTAGTTTTGCCATGATGACCGTGGCTCTCCGAAAATCCTGGAGGTTTTTTATATTGAAATTTTATTGTGCTTGCCGTGTTCGGATGGGGAGATGTAATCCATATTAGTTGTCCCGCTATGGCGGTCTAAGCGTATCAGGTCTTCTAGTTAATAGCGGATCGGTTATCGCTTTATATTTAACCCGTGTGTCAAGGGGCACTCTGGAACTAAGCGACATAATTGTTCGCGACCACGTAACAGCTGCGGTTAACAACGACAGATGGTAGTGCGCACGAACGAATTACAGGTAACAAGAGGAAATTAGATGGTAGTAGAGCCGTGCAGTTGGCGAATCTACCATAGTAAGGCGCAACATAAATGCTCACATTTTCGTTATGATTATTATAATCAATAACGAAAGGGCTTTAGGAACAATCTAGAGAATAATTACCAGCTCGAGAGCTAATACTACCTTATGTTCACTAAAAATGAAATCTTCTATTCGAATCTTCTATTTTACGAACCAATATGTATGTATATATGCATGTATGTATCTTAAAAAAAATCGTCGTTAAAACTTTAGAAAGAATAAGTTTGAATGCGTCAATGCCTCAAAGTAAAGATTTTTTCTCTTGCACGTCCATGCCGTACCGTTACTATTTTGCACCTACAGCAAAAAAAAATTTTCCGAATACATAATTGAAAGCATTGCGGGATTAGTTTGAGTCATTGAACAGAAACATTGAAAGATGGAGCATTTTTATTTTTCGAAAGAATCGATTTTGGGAATTGATTTGGAAAATATTAAGAATAATTTCGACGATCCCCTCAAGCGAGTTTTATCTTGAAGCTGCAGGTGTGTGTCAAGATAATCGGATAAAACGCGAACTTGGAAAGCGCGGCTTTAAGGACCAAACACAAAATGTACTTTTGAAATTTTGAACAAAATGTTTCTCTTTTTCTAGTCTGCGTTGTCTGCAGCATACGATTTCTTTAACATTACTCTTGACTGACAATTAAGTTTTCTCATCTCCAGTTTTTGTTTTGTTTATGCTTTTGTCAAGTAGTCCGTGGGCAGTTGAAATAATTGTAATAAGGCTTCGAATGTCTTCTTCAACTTTTTGGATCTTCTAATAGACTTTTTCGAATAGGTCAGGAATTGAGTTCGTTTGCATATGTTTAGAGTTTCTCTGACAAGCTGCAGCAATTTTTTATAAAATTTGAAAACCACATGGTTTAATGAGTTTATGGCATCGTTTGGGAGACAATGAACAACTCTTCGCCGGCGTCATCAATAGCGATGAAACGAATTAACGCACATTTTTGAACGCTCTATAAATTATACGGACTTAAGTCCATTCGCTTCGATGCTTTCATTAAGGGTCGCAGTTATATATGGAGGCTAAACTATTTGTCTTAGCGAATGCTAATGTCTTTCTAATTTTCATCCCAGGAAACAATTATGACATCTTTATAACTGCATATGGTCTCTGAAGTTTTTGAGAGCATTTTAAATTTATGAATTATTTATTCAATTTATAAATTAAAAAGTAATGTGTGTCTCTTTGTTTAATAAAACATTGTGCTTCAAGTCGTTTTTATTTTTTTTTTGATCCTCGCTGGTATATAATTAACGCGATATAAATCATATTTGTTGACGGCAATGCAACACTTTTATATGCTGACTGCACGACCGTGTAACAAGCATGAAAATCATGGGCAATTGGCGATTGAGCTTTAACAACAATTTATGTGACTTTCTTTTTAATAATTGTTCGCCACTTCAAATACTTGCAGCGATGATTATTGTTGGTAACATAAGCTTGTTGTAGCTTCTAGAAATGTGTTCGCAATGCGAGTAGAAAATACATTAATAACGTCATTGCACTACGGGCGAGGACCGTCAAGCAAATAAACGTTTGAACCACTGATTTAATCCAATTGGTGAATTTACGGGCAATTTGTAATTATTTCCCATTAAATATTTATATAAATATAATAGATCTGTGCGCGTTGCTGTTCTCTGCCAAAGAATTAGCCGCACACAATATAGAAATTTCATCCGCTCACGTATACATATATAGCCAGTCCCTCTTATTAGTTAGTTTACTTTAGCTCTCTTGGTGTGTGAAGAAGACTTGAGCAAATCGTGAGCTATTAATATTTATGATAATAATGCATTGAATTATGTTGCAATGAATGTGCGTATATCATGGCTTGTTATGGGTTTAGCTGGTTTAGCATTTAGTCGCAAAAGCCCCAGGAGCAGGGAAAGAAAACACATAGCAATTTAATTGAAAGCTTTTAAGTGGGAGAGCCAACCATCTAAAGCAAATGGAGCAAATACGGAATGCATAAATATTTTATCATTAATTATTAATTAAATAACTTGTAGTTGTGCGAAATATATTGTTGACAATAAACACACGTGCAATACATAACACGAGTATAATGTGTTTTAATTAGGCGACAATTAATTAAACGACCATCTGAAGGAAACTTTAAGATAATGTTTGTTGGCCCCTCTTAACGAAATGACTTTTGCGTAGTAACTTGTCATAAGTCGTATTGGATTTATATTACATTGCGTACCTATCAGGTGACTACTTGTGAATTTGTGATTGTTTGACTACATCATAATCCACTAACACCTCACATATTGTCGCACATACGTGAGTAAGCGTACAGTACTGCAAACTAGGTGTTGTGATAGTTACTGCAATATGTAGGACGTACTACACTATATCGTGATACATTTACAGCTTTTTGATAATCTGTGTGGAAAGGCTGTTTGGAGAAGTTTTCGTTAATAGGCAAAAAAGCCCTAGATGTATTAATATACCCGACTTAAGCCGTGTATAATTTCGACTTCAGTAGCTTTGACGCGCATCTTTTTGAAAATAAAAATTGTCTTATAGGAAAAAGCAGATTCGTTTGCTATCTAACAGGGGAAAAGGTAGACATTTTTTTAGTCTTTTTTAACTTTGTAATATAGTTTTTCTCGTCTTACCTACCGGTCTACCCTAGTATAGTCTCCCCTGTCTCTTTCTCGTCTGCCTTGGCTTGGCCTCGTTTCGCTCGGTCCAGTCTATTCTCATATCGTCCTTGCTCCTCTCATCCATTATGGCCTATTCCCGTCTTGTCTCGTGGTGTCTCGTCCTGTCTAATATAACCTCATCTAGTCTCTTATCGATCTAGTCTTGTATCGTCTTGGTCCACATTGTCTCCTCTTCTCTGCCGTGGTAAGTCCTTCTCGCCGCTTCATCTTATGCTGTTTTGTTCCATAAAGTAACTACAACACCTTGTCTCGTCTTGTTTTTCTTGCTTTGTTTTGTCTCGTCTTGTCTCCGTTCTTTGGTTTCTTCTCTTTTCTGCTCTGCTTTTCTTTTCTTTTTCTATCCTCTCTCCACCCATTTTTAGGTTATGTTTTGTTTAACCGTTACCTTTGCTTGCACTTTATTATTTACGTAAATAATTGTCCCTCTTTTCGCCATCCTTCTTCTATACAATTCTACGATTCTTATTGTTGAAGCCAGCTATCTCTAATCATAATATACATGCACGTATATTTTGAACGTTTTTTCATGATAAGGCATAACTTGTAAATAGTAGTGTATTTTAACCCGATAAGGTAGTAGACGCTTCATATTGAACCACTATGCTGAGGATTTAGGATAGATCGCGATAGAGACTATCTAGTTGAAGCGTGGACGAAATGCTTTGCGTGCGTCTTAATTAATTAGATCAAGAGATATGTCCAAAAAAGTTATTCGCGCGAAACGTTATTTTTCTTCTTTAGTGCGAAGAAAAGTGTTACTGAACACATGATGACAACTAGCAACGATGCAATAATATGAAACAAGCCGAACGTTCCGATCCAATGAAATTATAGGTGAGGAATGCGGTGAACAATTACTGCAATTTGTTCAATTTAACAGGAAAAAGTATTGAAATTATATGCGCGCACACAGTACTAAGGCAAACGATTAGAAAATAACACTTATTCAGATATAATTAGACACTTCTTGCGCTAATAAGGCATCTTCCTGGATGTACATTCCCATATATATATAGCTTGTATTTTGTAAAACACTGAATTTTTAAAAATCCGTTTAGGGTCATTTCTCAGGAGAGGTACAACCGTTGCATTACAAACAGAACAACAAACTTTACATACTCAATAATAGTGCGTTCTTGTTGAAACCAAGACTAATCTGGCAAACGTTCGATACGTTGCAATCGAAATTTAAAGGGCAGTAATAGTAATCAAGAAACTTGTATTCAGAACGTTTCGTTCGGAGAACTGTTTATTCGTATTCATACATTTTCTAAAAATATTAATGGAAGTAGCTTTGAACTTGTTAACAACTTATATCTTCGCGATCGGTTGTGTTGTTATCATTATCATCTTTTTTTATGCAAGTCTTACAAAATAATTACATTTGTAGTAGCATTTTAAAATAAATTGATTTCTTCAATATTTAGCCAAGGAGTATTACCAGAGAAACTTTGCAAAATTATGTGAAAACGTGCGTAATAGAGGAAAATATTTCAACAAAGGATTTAAAATTGTTCATGGCTTGGAATTTTTCGAACATTTCAAATGAAGGAAAGTGCTTTTTTAGCTGCTTTCACGAAAAGATTGGATTAACAATTAATGGTGTTCTACAGAAGAAGATCGCATTTGGACATCTGAAGAGAATATTTGACAGAGAAACGGCGGAGTTCGTATTAGGTGAATGCGTTAATTTAGTGGGCAAAGACAAATGTGAGACGGCTTATCAATTTGAAAAATGCCTCTTTAATATCGAATACAATCGCTTAGCCAAGTAATGATAAATAAATAAACTATTTAGCTGAGATTAAGTTTTTAATTTTGCATATTAGTGATTTACGTCATCCTCTGTGAGAGCAACTGCATGAAAATTGAGAAAATTCATGATTATCTGGCAGGCTCGTGAGAAGTGCTAAAATATATTTTTTCAAATTTCTTCTTCAAATACCAAGACCTCTTGGCCAATAAGTTCTGTCACTCACGTATAGACATTTCGGATCTAACAGAAAGATCTGAAAGGTCAAGCGGTGCCCGTCAAAAGTTCGTGCTATTTTGATCAATTGTTGTAGTCACTAAGATTTTAGTGAAGATATTTTTGTTATTTTCAAAGCAATGAAACAATCCGCTGCTCGCTTTTAAAGTAAGTATTGATTTTTACCAGGAAAAAATGTCCTTTAAACTCTATGTCGACTTGAGAAATATCCTAACAATACCTTCTCGCTCGAAACGCTAATTTATCGGTGGTTTCCTGCTTCTAAATAAAATCGTGCGTATCCCGATGATGCTGAAAGCAGTAGACGCTCAGGCATTCCAAATAATCGGACAGTGAATCAAGAGATAGTTGACTTCGTAGAGATATCGAACGGCAGTGTATTCAGTATTTTATCGATACATCATGTTTATCAAATTTGTCTTCAGACGCTATTGTCTGCTTAAGAATCTCAAAAGTGTGCTTCAAGGGAAAATATTTGGGTTAAATAACAAGATCATTATGGAAGCTGAAGCATACTTGTAAGAACTTGACAAATCGGTCTACACAAAGGACAAGGAGATGCTAGAAGAACGTGAAATTGTTTCCAACACTTTTGAAGGGGGCTATGTTGAAGAATAATATGAGGTTTTGGGGAAAATTTGCCTCTCGGGAGTTATTGCCCGAAGCAGTATGTCCTTTGAAAATCGCAAAATATACTTCGAAAATTTTTCATGGTGCAATTTTGGCAAGCAGGCGAGTTTTTCTAGAAGAACTTTGCTTCTAACGAATGAAATCAATATTTTTAAGTAAATTTTTATTAAAATTACTCTCCTTTTTTATGCAAGTCGTGTCTGCCTAATGCGAACACCAAGACTCCATATATTTTGTTTGCATTTTATTTTAACGGCTGTTGGTGACGATCCTTCGATTTCATTCCTTTCCTACGTTATCGTCATTTCTGCTTTCTCCGTATACCGTTTGTTTCAATTATCGTGTTGGCTTTGCTTTACATTTGTAAAGAACATCTTTAACCATTAAGCTATCCACAGACATATTCTCATAAGCGTATAAACTCTTTTACCACATATCATTCTACTACATCAAGATAACATTTCAATAGTAGTTTATTGAATTTAATACCATACCATAACACACATATATACAGACACTTATATATAAGAGCAACATTCGGTTTTACACATATATATATTGTCGCTTATAACCGCATAGAGATGTATACAATAGCAAGAAGATTTCTGCATCTATTTATGCATGAAACACTTTACCAGTCTTACCTTCAATATTATCAAGATCCTGTTACTTTTCTGTCGATAGGAGTGCACTGACATATACTTACAGCTATACGATATTTCTAACACATATGTGCATATATATATTTGAGTATGTTAATGGGTATCCTTTAAATGTTGTTTTAGTTGATTTTCTTTCTATTTAACTGCAACTGCAGCAAAGGTTGTTATCGTTTCAGAGTAGAGTGCCTTGCGACATAATGTCATGGCTTATACACATATGTATATACAGTAGCCTATTGTATTACTTGCAGAGTAATGAGGGTGTCAGTTATATTATGTCTAAATATGGTTTGATAATATCTACATACATCGGCAAATAAATACTAAACAACTACTCCAAAGATGTGGTATTATATAGAGAAGAGCTACTACCACCTGCAAGTACTTCTCATAGTACATTCTTGATTAAAATGAGATTTCGAGTCGATTTAGCTGCTTATGTTTTTCCAACTGCTCGCTTGTCCTTGCCTACATAGCCTAAGTCTTAAACCCACAAGAAAACAAAACAACAAGCGAATAAATAAAAAATAAAAACCAAACTTATATGCGATTAAAAAAATTTCACAGGCGAAGTATCAAACTCGTATTTACCAGAGCTAAAATGCTGAGACATTAAGTTAAGTTAAAATATCAAAATTTCGTAGTGTATGACATGCGAATTATAAGATATGTGAAATATGCAACAACCTAAGATAAATGACTAGTTTACGTGCAACGACGCTAGCGGCAAAAAATTGGGAATTAAATAACGGTTTTCGTAAAAAAGTATACACATCTCGTTCCATGCAAGTGCTTGAAAGTAAACGGATCAATTTGAAAAGTGACCAAATCGGGTGCGAGCCCTTTGGGATTTCATATCCACTCCGGTCGAAGACAGTCGTTAGTCTATGGATTAAATGCAAGCGGTATGTTGCACCGCAATGTTGCGGTTCGCAAGGCAATCTTACATCATTGCGAGGGTGTATCTCAAGGCTTCAATGTCATGTAAGCCATCACTATTTTTTCCGATAAGCCGTGCTTAGCAGTCAAGAGGTCTGTACGCACATCCTTGTGCCTGCAAACTATCAAGTTAGGAGTTTTGACCACCATGGTCCCAGTAATTTGGACTATAGTGTTTTAATCATAGTCAGCCGTGCATTAAGATTATTCATACATGCTTTTCTTTAAGACGCAGTGGGGAATAGGGATTGCATAGCTTGGCGGTCGCAGCCTAGTGGGTCTTTGTGCCCAATCGGTAAGTGCTATGTTTTTACTGACTAAACATTCACTACAGCTACCATCAAAGTAAACTCAAGCGCACTGAGAATTGAATCTGCGAATACTGAATGGTTAGTCGCTGTTCTTACCTATTTGGGTGCTCTTGAGAGCATACATCCACATAGTTGTAAGTCTTCAATCTCCTTAGTAGCTGATTAGCACTGGAGCTTGCATCCAAACGAGTCCCGATACGGTAAGTTTCTATTTCCGAGAAGCATAGTATGAAATAGCTGTTTAACCAATTTGCTAACTGTCGATGAGATGTGTGTCTTTATCATAGACTCGCAACAACCTTCTGAATTATCAACCAATGCCAAAAATCAAGCATACCAATGTAATATTGAAAAATATTATGGCTACTGTGTGTATTCTGGCAAAAAGATTCAATCGCATGTACTGACAGATGGAAATCAAAGGTGTTTACGGCAACTGTAACGATCTTTACTATAACTTTCTTCTCAAATGTTACTCCGCTTCCTTCCTACGAACGGTTTACAAAATACAGTATACTTGATTATTCCTACCCGTCTATTGCTTTATCTATTTACTTTCTGTCTAGTGAAAGTTCAGATAGAAATCCGGCAAATCTAATTGCTTGACTTTAACGCATTAAGTTACAAATCGTCTCTTGGTATCGAGAAATCTAAAAGTCGACAAAAAGGTCGAAAACTAGCAAAAAATGCGTAAGGAAATTTGGATCTGTCGCCTACCACGATTTGACGACGACTTACAGGTAAGACGTGTAAAGAAAGATGGACCGGTAAAGTGAACTGAATTAGGGAAAAGCGTGATATGTAGTCTTAAGCACGCTATTCTCTTCTGACACCTCGCATATTGTAAAATTAGTTGAAATATTATAAAAATCCCTGCTTAACTCAGCAACACGTAGTTGTATCCTGGACGAGTACAGCCCTGTAGCAAGAGGAAGCGAGCGTTTCGGCACATCTACGCTGCTCCAAAAGCAGAGTTTTTCCCCCATTTTGATTAGTGATTAGTGAAAAAATGACCAAAATTAACGCAATCGCCTAATAGAAAAAATCAGCCAATGTTATGGAATACACAAATTTATGTCATTCCTTTTTTTCGATTCTTCGTAAGATAACCGTGGTAACGGTGGCAACTATATATAATTTTCTTACTTCTTTATTTCTAAAACTCTTTTAAAATACTTGAGTAACTTTAGTTTTTTGACAATGTGAATGTCTAACAAGGAAATAAGGACAGCTGCGTCTTAACGATTAGCTCATCGCCTTTCACTGGACGATGTAAACCTTAGTGTTACGCTAAATTTATTTCATAATTTTAAAATCATTTTCAGCAGGTGTCTAAATAACGATTTCAAGTGCCTACACTAAGCCAGGTTTAGTGATATCATTATTATTATTATCAATTATCAAATGTTAGAAATGCGTTAAAAAGAATTTGCCCATCACTTCCAAACGAGAACGAAATTATTGATTAATGACTTTCGTTTATGCGAAGCATCGTAGCGTATGTGCCTTGTTTCTTTTTTTTGAATAAAATAAATATTTAGTTAACAGAGACAAGTTCGGCTCAAGCCGGATCAAGTGATACCTATAAAAAATGTTGCCAAATTTATATCCCCGATGTAAAAAAAAAAAAAAAAAAAAAACAGAAAAGAACTGCGCGCTTCATTAAAGAAATTTTTCAGGACTTTATAGTAGACGTTGAAAACCTTCCTACGACAAAGAGGATAGCGCGAAAAACGTAGTTGCGAGTTCACTTCAGAAATTGATCGTTCTGGTCATTTTGAATATCATTCTTGTATAGGGACGCATTACACTGTGGCAGCCTCAAAACAGCATATCTCTGGAAGTTTTCTTGATATAGAAGAGAAAATAATAGAATAGACAACGTAGACGTTAAGCATATATTGATTTGTATTATAAAGAAAAAAGAGTTGCTTTTGAAAGCAATTGGAAAATTTAATCTGAATGTTTTCAGTGCGGTTTGTAGTACTATACGTCTGTATAACTCGCGACTTAGGGAACAAAAGAGTTTAATTTTTTACCAACAAAAGATAATGATTTGTGATTAAATAACACTTAAGTTGAGATACTAAAAAACTCCCGTTGAATGCCACTTTAAAGATACTGCAAACTAAACTTGTCTTTCGGAATTTTACTCATTCGACTTCTTCTGAAATTACGTTCGTACCGCTGAATTGTGATTTGTGGGAATGTATAGAAATTATTTACGATTCTTAAGAGATCTATTTACAAACTATTTACAAGAACTACTAGTACTGCGCTTCATTTCTCGTTCTGCTCTTGTCTGTTCGAATATTGCAATTCAACTCCCTTAACTTGACTCTCTGAAATTTAAATTCAATTCAAGCATGTCCGTATGTCTGTCTGTCTGTGCGTACGCGCACAAATTGACTTCAAGTTTGGAAAAGATTCTGGAAAGGCTGCACGCAGGTTGATATTAAAATTGCGCCAAATCGGACAAAGGCCACGACGACATACCCAGGCCAGTACGATATACACTAGGACCAGAGCGCTTTTCAAAAAATAAAAAAATTTGCTTCTTGCTCGTTACTTATATATCACAAAAGACGCACCGTTAAAGTTTGCATTCCGTGGGTGGTCTTGCGGCATCTGTACGAAAATGGAATAAATCGACCACGCCTACCCAATATTACAGAATGCTAAAATTTCATTATATCATCGTAACGTTTATGGCAGTCAGAAACAACTTTCAGGAACCCTATAAAGTCTACATATTATTGATCAGTATCAAACGGTGACAAGTACAAAAGATTCGATCGCAGCCCAATACTAGTTTGGGGAAAAAGAAATCCATTATTTTTACGCAAACATCGAGACTATATTTAACATGTTTCAGAGTATCAATTTAGGTCAAATATGCACCGTTTTGTTTTACAATTTGTTGGCATTTTAAAGGTACCTTCACAATGGTTCTCTCATAGAAGTCTCGGTACCTATTGGGGAAAAACTCTAGTAATCGATTTTCACAATCTTCTCATGATGGCTCTCGTTTATGCGTAAGAAAGAAGAAAAACATGATGAACGCAACCTAGTCCCCGGAGTCTCAGGCGAGTCACTAAAAACGCGTGTGGCCTGGCGTTATTCTGATGGAACATAATATCTCTCCTGTTGGCCAATTTTAACCGTTCCTGGTCAATCGCCAGCTTAAAACGCTCCAGTTATTGACAGTAGAGATTCGAATTTAGTATTTAACAATACAGTAATAAATTATTCCGTTCCAGTTCCATCAAATTGGACAGCATAATCGTTCTGGCCGTTAATGCTGGTTTGATCAACGTTTGTACTGCTTTACCACACTGCGGCCACAATCATTTTCGCACAATGTTCTTGTATGTGACCCATTTGTCATCCCTAGTCGTGATCCGTTAAAGAAAAGGAACGATTTCATTACATTTGGGCAAGGCGTCGAGGGGGAAATTCGTTCGATCATGTTTTCTTTTGTGTTAATTAGTGTGGCATTAAAACATCAGCCTTCTTTTTAAATCCATCCTTGTGCGAATGATTTCAAATTATTTTATGACTGCTAACATGTCGCTCAACTTCGAGAATTTCTTTCATTTTATCGACGAAATTTTCGACGACGGGCGTATCTGTGCGAGGTGCATCTTTCATATCAAAAATACTTGAACAGAACTGACGAAACTAAATTTCACGTAATTGGTTGCTACAGTAACGGGACTATGAACGCCATTCACAACTTCAGCTGCCTGACTTGCATTTTCGCCCATATCCCAGGAAAACTGTAACATGTACCGAATTTTCTTGTTGCTGACTTTTATTTTTAACACTTTTTAACTCAAAACTAAGGGGAACAAACAAAAAACAGCAATGGAATTTTTTTTTTTAGTGCGAAATGTCACCTTTCCAACGAGCATAAATTTCAAATTGTTCGATCGATACTTTACGAGATATCGATCACTACAGCCGTCTAGCGAAAGAAAGTATTTATCTTTCCTCAAACTGATATGATTTTCTTAATTGTTTTCTTAAATTCAAATTTGCATGAAAATAGAACTCCCTTGATTGAGAAAGTTCGCGGGAATGGCCTCGGTGTCGCCATTTTTCAATATTTTTCCAAAATAATTTTCTTTTATTCTATAATTTGGAGATATGTTGACTGAGCTCCTTCACTATTATTTATTATTCGATTATCTATCTTCTCTTCTATGTAGGTAAAAAATTTGACAAGAAAAACTCTCTTTGTCTAGATTGATCCAGCGCCTCTTACCTTCTAAATCAAAGATTTTGAATATATGAGCAATTAACGGTTCTACGGGGTGGTGCTAGTAGGTGCAATCTTCGCAAATAGCGGTTAGTAACCGCCGCTAGTGAAACCATTCAGAGTATTATTTAGGTGGACCAACTTTACCCTAAGGGATTTACAAAGTGTAACATATGGCAGACTAAAACCAATGCATTCCATAGCAATGTACGTAAAAAACAAGCAAAGAAAAGAAAATAATTAGGTTTAGGTAAAAGTGTGGAATGATTTGAACTAATATTAGAGGCGCCAGTTATAATTAAAGCAGCAGATACTATGTTTGAATACCAACTGGTTTACTTTGCTGCTTCTTTATGCAGTGCGTTCAATGTAAAGGTGTTACAAGAAGTCAACACCATAAGTTGTACGCACCTTGGCCACAAAAATTTTGTAGAAATTATGAACAGTAGACGGAAGCCAAGTGAAATATCCTGCTGAGCGAAATGCAAAATGCAATTTTTCAAATATTTTCCATTGTTAACGCGCTATGGTGCGTTAACGCCTCTAAATTATTTCGGAATAGTAACAAATCTTTCTTTAAAATATCATTATCGGTACAGAGTCTGCGAGTGCATTATGCGTATCATTTGGCAAATTTGTGTTCGATTCCACTTGCATTTATAATTACTCGTAGTTCAAATCGTTTGCACCAAGTCATCCTGACTTTATTTAAAGAGAGTTCGGTTCGACTTTCTTTTGATGTGATTTGGAGCCGCGAGAATAATTATTGCTTGGTAAGATGACTTACCGCACAATAATTATTATTATTAAATATTTCGAATATTTTCATTGTATGTATGTATGTATTGCAATAACGCTTGCACCAAGTAACCGATTGTGACCCGAAAACATCCTGCACCCTGTTTATGTCAGGTTGTCGCATTTCAACGATAAATAGAGAGAATAAAAAAATAATAATCGTTAATGTTAAGAAAGAAGAAGAGCAGGAAGAAGAACAAGAAACTTTATTATTGATTACAAATTTTAAAAGATGATCAAAGTATTCGAAGTATTTTTGATGAAAAAATAGAAGTCAATAAATAACAAAAAGCAACGAAAACTCTCTCCTGCTCTTTGTCATCCTGCAGAAATCTTCTTAGACGAGCTTGCTGTAAGTATATGTCAACATTACTAAAAATGTAAATAAGAAAATTTTATTGACCGCTATTTAGGAAACCCTTATTACGTACTTAGTATATATGAATATAGTGACCACTGTTTGTAAATGGTCAGCTGCCAAAGTGTGCGGGTGTTTATCGAACGTTTTTGCATTTCGAATATATGGCGTAGTTTATATTTTAAGTTAATTTTCATTACGGTTTTAATTTACTTTAACCCATATTCCATGTGTTAGAGTCCGTTAGTGAAAATACGTTAGCTATTGTATACACAATGAAAAGCTATGCCTTACGCGGAGACCTAGTTGCATGCCAAAATATGGTTTAATCCTAGAAAGTGCAAGCATGAATTTTTTTTCCTTTTTTATCCTAAACCACATAAAAAGGGCTAAAGAAGAGTTAATAGTGAAGAGAGATGAGGGAGGGGGAAAAAGCAACTAATATACAATCGTATAAACCATAAACCGACACACTACTCTACATATGCATACAAGCTTTAAAAGAACCATAGTTTCATATATGTACACTACTACTACTACTACTACTACCACTAATACTACTACTACTGCTATTAAACAGCTCCTTTCAAATACCCAAAACGGCATAGAGAACCGCATACTACACGCCGTACTCTATGTGGAAATTAAACAATGACCGTATGAATGAATGCTTGCAAACATTAAATCCATTACATTAACACAGTTCGAGAGTAAACACAAAGTGGCATTTTGCGATATTATTAAAAGTCATGGTTTAAGTGTGTACACACACGCGCAACAATCCGGCTAAAACATTTTGACTGAAATTAAGTTTAGCTGTAATGCGTCAGAGTTAATATTGTAGTTGTGCAGTGCATCAACACATAAAGCTTTATATAAACAATTTCGTGCTAACGTACACACGCGGTTACAATTATTGCGGGAGGGTAACTATACGTATACATAAATTTGATATTCCGTTTGTCGTCGTCATCCTCTTTCTCTGCGTCTCTACAGATAATTATCTATCCGTTTCTGCCTCTTGTTTCTTTCCAATCCTTTAGTCGAAGGGTTAAGATTAAAATTTAATCTGTTTTACTTGATATGTATGATCAAGAAGAGATATTCGTCAAATCGGCTATAATATGATCAGTTAGATCGTATTGCGCTATACCGTAATATAAGCTACTACATATACGTCATACTCTCTAATACGCCTTGTAATCTTTTATTATACACTTTGCGACATATTGTACTGTACAGTAACACAAATCAATATTGTACTGACAAACTGTATTATATTTTATTCCTATGTACTGTACAGTGTAATATGCAGTGTGAAGGATGGACTTCCCTATTAACTACCAATTATTCTTATTTTGTCAATTGTAAAAATGAGATAAGGAACACCGTTCTTTTTAACTAACAAAAGATCTGATGACACTAACCATAGATTTGATAAAGCGAAATAAGAAAACCATTCCCAACAATTAACGATTTAAGTTTTAGTTAAAATTTCTGTTTATTATTTTTTTATTTATTTATTGACGCCTATGTAATGTCGAAACCACTTAGGCCCATTATAGTAGATATGGCCCTACCATAGGTGCCATAATAAAATACAATAATACCACATATTGTTAAATAATCTAAAGGAAAGAAATTTGAGATCAAGAGAAGAAAAGAGAAAGGAAGGAAACTTGAAGATCAAAAGAAGCATGAAGGCAACTATCCTAGTAGGAAAGGAAATAACACGTAGCACACTTTCGTTGTAATTCTAAGTAGGATCTAAATTGGTGTAAATCCCTTGGCAGGAAACTACAACACCTTATAACTCTTATCTGAAAGGACGCGTCGAAAGATCACGTAACTCGAGAAATCAACAAATGGTTATTGCGAGCAGAACTACCTGAAAATGGTCTTTGTAGTTGTATTCTGGTGTTGAGGTCAGTCACGGATCGTAAAAGAAAACGACGCACCTTCTTGTCATAGATTTTGCTATTTTGAATCAAATTTGATACTCTGGAGCAATGGACACAATGAAGTCCTTCAATATCGATTTTGCTATAAAACAAGCTTATTAACTCGAAAAACTGCCTTGTGCCATATGACGTCTTCAAGATGTCGTTCGAAATGTGTTAGGTGCGTTAGGTGCGTTAGGTCTCTTAAAATCCCCCTGATTTAGATTATATGAAATAAAGTGATGATAAAGCCTTGAAAAATTTTTATACTGAACCATATTATTTCATAATCAACTATATCAGATTTTAGTATATATTATTACACTATACCTTTCATCACCGAACCCCATAGTGCCATATCAAACCATGCTACATTATAGTATAGTTTGCAGTATTTAAAGTGAAAATATATCATCAATAGCTTATGATCCGTCTATATCTTTTTAATTTTCGCTAATAACTTACGATCCATAAATTATATTGACTTGGTATTTGGCAAGCTCTCATAGGCACACGCAGACTTTTATTCAAAGTCCGATAATTTGGAAAAGCTGGTCGATACATTCGATTCTCATGCCATTTATAGTAGATGAAGGATGCACAAAATTCTAATACAGTGGACTTGGTATGTTTCCTTTGCATAACGATATGCTGCAAAACTTCATTACAAATAACTTATTAGTGAAATTTTGTAATAAAGACAGAACACACCGCCCAGTATGTCAATACTAATATTATTTTTTTTTTTTTTGCAGGAATTTGACAATTAATCGGCGTTTCGCTAAACAAATAAAAACGCAAGTACGACACTTGACAAACATGACCGCATTGGTTCTTCTCATTGAATTGGAAACGTTTGTAAATAGCAAATGATTAACTGCATGGACAAAGCCAAAATAGCGCATAACCTAAACCACTAATGCACGTTAAGTAAATATCAAGTGAATCATTTGACTTTGACTACACATGCTGTGTACTCGGCCGCAAGTGTTTTGAATGTTTCAATATCTATTACAAATGCTGAATAAAAAAAAAAGAAAAAGACTCAATACGTAGCGCAGTAATATAATCGGTTTTTAAAAAACATAAAATTTGATTTTTGTGGTATTTTCAATTTCTTGGTTATGTTGAGGGTTGAAAATGACTTGTCATTTGTGGAAATCAAACAAAACTGAAGCTAGCGGTTAAAAACGTTAAATAAATAAAAGCAAAAAACAAAATTAGAAATTTTCCAAGGAACCGTGCAGTAACACAGAGAGTACGGAAATGTGAAGATGACACATTCGGCCTTACATTGTAACTGCCAGCATTTAGTATCTTTCCGTTTCCATTAATGCACACCAATTTTATGCATGTTTCTTAAGGATTTGTCAAAGTAGTAGAAATTCAAATTTTGACCACGTAATGACAGTGTGAAACAAAGCATACGATCAGAAAGGGAGCACAAAACTGAGAGAGTTAGGAATACCACCATATGTGAGCCTAGAGTGCACAGAATGCACTTTTGTTGAATTGTTCGGTTTATTATCCAAACAGTTCAGTTCCTACTGAAACTACTAAACTGAGCACAGATGGCAACCACCATTACATCACTTATATGACCCGAAGACATTGTAGGGCACTCCGTCTACCTGCATGCATTTAAGTCGTATGCAGCAATACTGTACGACAATATTTTTCTGGACGAACACAGCATACATGATGACTTGACTCAATATGATGCAGAGCAAGCGACTTTATAGTTTGAGAATTGCCGCGCGAGCATACGTCGGCAGAAAATTTTGTTACATTTAGCGTTAGTTTAGCTTTCAAAATACTGGAAGCGTGTCCAGTTCGTGTTTTGCAATCTCCTGATAAACATACATTCGTCTTATAACCCTGACAAGTTTAAAATTTCACTTGCCCGTCTATCTTCTCTTAATACATATTCTAAACTTTTTCCAATCTATTAGGTGCTCGTAATTGTTCTGATAATTTTTTCCCTTGAAAAGGCATTTATTGAGAAAAATTGGTACAATATATGTTAACGTATATATAGAAGTACAGTTTTCACCATTTTCTACAACTTTTTCTCGCAACACGGCGATAACGTGGTGGCAGCGATCCAATCATCGGCCCATTTTGACATTTCTTCAACTTTGCGGAGCTGCGTGTTATAAAGCGCCGCGTCTGGTGAGTGCGCAGAATGCGGCACAACAAACGGTTCGAAAGGGCATTTTCAGTCAACTCGTATTGCAGCCATTTTCCTCCTTTGGCATCTTTCCCAACGCATATAATCGTCTAGAAACATTTGATCCATCAACTGCCAAGCTGTTCGAAAGTTCTTTTAGAGCTTCAGCTGGGTTTTCGTCCAATAAGCCTTGCATCATTCATTGTCTTCGAACATCAAATTCACCACTTTTACACCGTTGAAATCGAAACCCACAATGAGGTTAGGATAGAGTAACATCACCATACTGAACGTGTTTGATTTTCTTCGGCAAAAGATTTCTTCAAATTGAACAAAAAAAGTAATGAAGGCCGAGAATGCAATTTCGAGAGCTCCATGATTAGCGTTCGTGGACGCTGGAATACCGTTATTTTGCGTAGATAAAGGTCTAAATCATTGTACTTAACTATTGTGTACATTAATGCTTTGCATTACTTTATCATTTTCGTCAATAGCTGTTGCTGATCAGAATACATGCAAGTGCCTATTACTTAAATAAAGTCAAAAATATCATTGAAACTAAACCTTTTAAGTACCTTTTTGCATTTATAATTTCATAGATTGAAATTAGTCCTGAAGTTATAAGATAACATTCCTCGGGCTAAATTAAGATTAATATAAGCATTTCACATCCTAAAGGTTTTACAAACAGGTAGAGACAAAGAGAAAGAGCCATGCGAACGCATGAAGTGCGATTAAAATCACAAGAAGTAAATTTTGGAAATTTTAGTTTTTCCTTTTCCTAAAATCTTTGAAATTTGTATTTGCTTTTTTCTAAAATACTTAAGCTGATTAAACACAAATTTAGGGTTTGCTTAGCAACTAGAAAAGTCTGCTTTTCAGTTGTCATTCCAAGCATTTTAAGGTTTAAAGCATAAGTTGGGAATCTTTAGCCTATTACGCCTATAAGGAAGCGTTTCTTTTTAGATACGAAACCTTAGGGGATTACAAATTTGTGTACATTTGCCTTTTTACCTTCACTTCACAATTTGACAGTCGTATTTTAAATGATGAAACAAAATAAATGCTGCCTACTAGCTTTAATTTAATTTACTTTCCGTCAGTCGCTACAATTTACCAAGTGACACACATTCATCTAGAAAGTTTAGAAATGCAACCAAAGCTAAGTTTTCATCCATAATTCCTGTATGGTGCCATAGCGAATTTCTTTTAGCCGCCGAATTGTCACCAGAGGATGTTTGTCACACGTTAGTCGTCATTTGCTGGAAGCTATCCCGCAAAATGATGGCAGCTGCATCAAGACAATGAATCTTTTCGCATTGTCAAGATGCTACACACACGTAACAGTTCCACATGATATTTGCTTCAATTTACGGCCCGTAAGGAGATTATAGATCAGCGCTTTGCTACCGGCTCTTAAGATCAAGTCTGACTCAAATCTTGGTTTAAATGGGTAATTCCTGTCGCAAATACAAGGCTCTTTGCAGATTTTCGACATCATCGCAAGCTATAGATTTACAAATACCTTTTTTCTCGTGGTGTGTTAAAAAGAAAAAAGTTTGGAAATGAATAAAATCATTTAAGCTCAAGATTGAAAGTAAGTAAGCTCAAGGTATCACCTTGGTCCGATTAGGGTTAATATAGGTTTAGTTAGGGATGAGCGTACAGTCACTAACGATGGGTTTAAGTCATAGTAGTTGAAAACACTGTTTTTCGCCTGAGACCTGGTAAAGCTGGGTCAATTCAATGAAAATGAAAAGTGGTACGTATTTTGGGGCCTTTTCTCTGGTGGCCATTTCGAGAAAGGGCGATTGTTTTCTGGCGCAGCCAACAAGCAGCCAAGCAAGGTTTGTCGCATAGTTTGTTTCTTTATAAAACAATTAGCCTTTTTCAATGTTAACCAATGCGAATGTAAAGACCGATTATAAATTTAAAATTAAATCTTGAGTGTGTGTGAAGCGATAATAGGAAAATGGACAATTAGGTGTTTAATTTTTATAGAACCAATTCCACGTAAAATTGAAGCGAATCCGAAGAAAACCAAGTCAAAGTGCCAGTCATGTCACTATGACGTGTCATCTGTAACGTCGTCTTAGTAAAGGTGCTGTGGTTATAAACCCTATTATAAGACGCTGTTTCATTCAGGTACCAAATGGTGGCTGCTCTAACATGTGTAATGAACGCGAGTGCCCTCTTCTTATCAATCGGTCTAACACAAATATCGACTTGTGGTCGAGCCTTTCTATTGTGCCGAGCGAGTCCCTGGTCCTAGTAAGATGGTTCGCAATCTATATCCTTTTTTATGCAATCGGTTTTGGTTTGGTGCTATCTACTTTTCCGGAACCGTTTTCATTGATGATATAACGATATGTTGAATTGTTTGTGCAAACACTTCAATAGGGAACGATTACTAACAGCTCAGATTTATGTAACCAAGGCAGTGTTACGAGTTGCAAAATAAGTTTCAAAATACATGTTGGCTTAGTTAAGAGAAATTCATTGTAGTGCTGATCTCACCGTTCTTCGGCCATATATTCATGAGCTTAAATCAACACATAAATATTAAAACTTCAACAAATGTGAACTCTAAACTTTTGGTTTGATTAATTTATTACAAATTAATGAGCTGCATAGCTTGCACAATATGAACGCACAGGCATTATGAGAGAGATGTTGGGTAATAATAACAATAATAAGAAGGAATGAATAACAGTATATACTACATACAAAGATCGTGCCGCATGTATAATTTAAAAACTATAAAGTCAACGTTATGTAGGAAGGAAGCATTAAAGAAATAAAACGAAAGAAAAAAGAATTAAAGCAAAATAACTTATGCTTAAAAAATGTTTTTTATTTTCTTTTTTTTTCTTTCTTTTTTAAATAAATTATCCAATAACTTGTATCTATTATAATATTATGGTGTGAGTGACTCTGTCTAGCACGGAACAAAAGAGAACAGAACCGTATATTACGGTAATAAAACAATAGAAACCTTCAGCCACCATAAAACTGACACATAAAAAACAAAAATCAAAGAACAAATGCCTTTTATTCTTAGCTTGCTGTCTAGAGAGAGAGAGAGAGCAGTGTGAATGAAAAAGCCAAAGAAGCAAAAAAAGAAAAACAAAATGCTTAAAAAACTTAAGTGTGAAGTTGAAATCATCAAAGCGAAAACAAAAATTTGTAATATTAAACCTCTTTTGTTACCGTTGTTAGTGTTCCTGTTGTTCCTGTTGTTGTTGTTGTTGCTGTTGCTGCTGCTGCTGCCAAGATCGTGCAACAGCTTAAGAAAAGATGAAGAAATGAACTCAACTTTTCCAAAACTTCATTTCTTTTATTATGACGACGTCGACGATGATGATAACTGAAGTTTAAGTTGTAGAAACACAAAAACGAAAAACGACAATGCTAGCTAGGAGCGCTACGCTCACCTTCAGACGAATCCTCCGTACTTGCCGCCTGCTAAAAAAAAACGGGCAAAGAATACATAGTTAAAAAAAAGAAAAATAATGGATCGGGCCGGATACGCAGATGAAAAATATACTGAAATTTTTTGATAGGCGCTATTTATGGGAGAAATTCTCGACTGTCTGAGTGTGTGAGTAAAACTAAGAATATAACACATCACTTAATGAGTCTCCCGTGTGATACATGCACGGCATCGCTGTTGACAGATCCATTCTTCGGACGAAATGTATTGAAATCTCATGAAATTGCGGCCACTAGTCCACAAGTTACAGTTCTTACAGTCACGCCACATGTGCAATTCTCAAGACAATGCAAAAATCTGAGTTAAGTTTGTTGATTAAATGATGTTTTGATGGGTAAAAATACCGCTCATAACCAGCGTTGAAAATTGTTATGGCGACTCCTGTCTATCGAAAAGATTAGTTTGTGGGTTGTTTGCTAATTTCGAGCAAAGTCGTATGCATGCCGATGCCCAAATCCTTTTGAAAGACCGAAAAGTCAAGTTGCGTCAGAAAAGTGACCGCTTTTTAAGATATCAAAAGTTAGCCTGTTCACCATTTTACACACTTATAAACACTTATCTGTGAAGTGGGTTCGAAGCGCCTTGTTTGCTCACTTATTTAGGCGTAATGAAAAATATTCACCACTACACTCCAAATTCAAACCATCAGTCAACCGAGTGGACACGCAAAGTACCCGCGCTAAAATAGTCGTAACTTTTAAATTAATATCTGGAGTGTCATGAAATTTTGGTCTGTCAATAGAGTTACGATATACGTGTTAGACCGTAGACTTATTGAGTGACTTAGTACATGCCTACTTTGAGTTTCCTACTTTAATTTTTCCCTTCTCGGGTTTCTGAAGGTAGTTACAAAACCCCTGAAATACTTATTCTCGAATGGACTACGCTCGTAGAGCTAACCTGGCTTTGCGAAGCTAAATTAAAAACTTATGCGTCTGTACTCTTTGCACTTTTCATACTCTGAACGTTCAAGGGGCAGGTAGACGGGTCGATAGTCAAACAGATAGCTGGACGTGATTAATGCTCGGTGCAAAATCTCGAACTAATCGCAAACACTTTTGTTTCATGAGATCTTTATTAACTATTTCTTGATATTACAAAAGAAACGAAAAAATTAATATGCCTCTATGGTAATGGGTACGAAAAAAAAAAAGAATTTAAGTAGGAAGTCTATGAAGTCAATATGAAATTGTATCTAAACTACGTAATCGGTGGGTGGATGCAAGCACAATAAAAATGCAATTTTTTTTTTTTACTTTTATTTTTCTTGTCTAGTAAGCTTTCAAACACTTCAACTCTTAAACAATTCCTAAAATGCTGAATACTGATCTAAGATGTTGTTGTGGTTATTATTATTGTTTTCTTATATACATCGTGAGTGGAACTGAAGCATGCTAATTCCGTCGTTCTATTTGTACAAGCAAAAAAGCGGCCCTTACAAGTTATTCAAATTTTAATTTTTTGTTTGTTTATTTATTTAATCATTTGTTTTCTTATCTGTCTACCGATGCAGATTGAATCAGACACTAGATGTTTAGCGAAGATGTCATAACGACAGGAACAGTACATTGCTGCTAATCAAAGAAGGTGGCGGGATATATCAGCATCTTAGACCTGGTGTGCTAGGGAGAGCAATACAAGAGACTTTTTAGATCGCGGCAAGGATTGACCACGTAACGATATAACCCAATCAGTACGGATTGAGAGCAAAAGTTTACGCCACCATTTGTCAATGTATCCATCATACTCGCCAATCGACATTTCTACTTGTCATGCTCTGTCCTTCTCTCTGTCGCCGATTCCTTGTCCGCTTCTCTGCCTGTCCCTGTCTCTCTCTCTCTCTCTCTCTCTCTCTCTCTCTCTCTGTATCTCCCTAGTACCCTCTTTCACTCTCTACTCCTAACATGACTCTTGTATAAATGGAGCTCTGTCCAGCTAATTTGTCCCTCTAATTCTAAAAAGTGATAATACCAGAACAGTCCAAACAATTTTATAAACGTTATGTTAAAAATTAAAACGAGTACCGAATAGAAGTCTTACATATCTACAATAATTGAGTAAACAATGATATGGGTTTGATGATCCAAAATTCGTTCTTAACTTACCGCTTCATTTTCTCTTCTGTTTATATGTCTACGTTAGCTAAATGAAAAGATGATCATGCCTAACTGTTTAAGAAAATTAGGTTTTTGTTCGTAGTTTTTGCTTTTTCTTTTTCTAAACTCAATTTCAAAGTCATGAAGGAACATCGTAGTTTTTTCAACATCTACTAAAGGACGTACTACAGTTTCTTCAAAATTGCATAACAAAGAGCAAAATTACGGAGCCATCGCTACCAAAAAAAAGTAACCTACCAATGTCATACGATTTGTTTGATTCAATTTCAAGTCTCATATGCATTTTCACAATTTCTTCAATTAATGTAAATAATTCCAAATATGCTAAAGTACATAATATATAAGGATAATTGAGGTATCTTTGAAATCATCGTGCGAGCGCTGACTGGAAGGACCGATGCTGTCTAGCATGTAGAGAGCTCTTAAAGGGCAACCATTTATTGTTGCTTTTAATTTTCTCCCAACAACTTCTGTTGCCATAATGACGCGTAAATCTTAACTGTTTCATCGGTTCAGACAAAATGTCAAGGAATTGACACAAGTAAATCAAAATAGCGATTGCGTCTATTTATTCTCAACCGGTTCAAAAAGCCGCCTTCATTTTAATGCTAAGTTATTGGATAAGTTGCTAACTAACTTATAACGTAATCGAAATTCGTTCCAAACGACTGAATTGCATGAATTGTGATAATTTCTTTTTGATTTCTTTTGGTTCACAAGTGAGAAAATTCGTTCAGTCAATGTAAGTGGGTTCGTTGCTAACATTAACAATAACAAGCAGCAGCTACAGCAGCGTCAGCACAATAACGACTTTAAAGTATACTTAATGTACCGTTTGTTAGAATTTTTATGGAATTCATGCTAATTGTAAATGCATTCCGCTGATTGAAATGATATCTAATGGCATACTTAGCGTTTAATACTTCAATGGTAAGCATTTGTTAGTTGTTCGTTCTACTTACTCCTACTCCTACACTTATTCATTTCTAATAATTTATAATATCAATTTCTTTTTTTTTTTTTTCTTTAAAGGGAAACACAAACAATGCACCGAATTATAAACAACAAAAGATAAAATGCATAAGAACAGACTAAAAGGGAAGAATGGATTTAACTTAAAAAAAAAAAAAAAAAACCGGAAAAATCTTTTGTAAAAATGCCAGAAATTTTAAAAGTTTAAAGATAAATATAAATGAAAAAGAAACAATCCCTTTATAGTCAGCCTACAGCATAAAGTAGCACAGGGATTCGAACATAGTTTCACAAGTCAAAGAAATAGGAATTGAATTTCATAAGACAAATAGATCATCTTTTCTTAGGGTTGACTCCAAATTATTTTAAGATTCTAGGTTTGGCGAAACGCATTCTAGAAATCAATTGAGGGATGGATATTCAGAGTCAAGTTCTTTTTATAGTCATCACCGATGAGGAGGGATATATTCATTTGATTGCAATGTCCAGATAACGCCCTGAAGAAAGCTTCAGAGATACTCCGCAAAGTTTATACATTCTTGATCAGCTTAAAAGTCCGCATCGATTTAAGCAAGTCCGTCTGTCCATCTCTCTGCCGCAAAATGAAGCTGTCGACAAATTTGACACGAACATTGGAAGTTCTAAGACGCAAGTTGGTATTGAAAATGGACGAAATCGGTTGAAGGTTACGCCTGCAGTACTACGTAAACTGAGAACACGTCTGCTTTTCAAAAGGAATAAAAAATTGGCTTTTTGATCATTACTCATAAGCTATCGCAGATAAATATATAATAGAACATTTTTAACGTATATTCCGTGGACGATGCTATGGTACCTACACAAACATTGAAAAATTTGACCATGTCTACCCAATACTGTAGTGTATTAAAATTTTGTTTTTTTATTAGACACAGAAGCAAGCTTTAAAAAGCCCGCAAACTATAGATAAATTCTTGGCAAACCTCTCTCTTGGCGAAAGGTGCGTATAACACGTTCTTATAAATTTCTGTCTCGCTCTTTCTCTCCCTCATTCAGCTGTCGCAAAGATTACACTAAAACCAACGGTACACTTCAGTTTGATTGAATTGGAAAAGTTGTCTTCATAGAAATTTTACATATTTTTGTATATTTCGATAATCTTATATCACTCCCGTTAACGATGACGCTCTGTTGCGGGTGTTAGGTTCTTTCAATCGCGAATAATTTACATCCACCGAATGCTATTGGCC
Source organism: Glossina morsitans morsitans (assembly GCA_001077435.1). Taxonomy (NCBI): domain Eukaryota; kingdom Metazoa; phylum Arthropoda; class Insecta; order Diptera; family Glossinidae; genus Glossina; species Glossina morsitans. The sequence goes on from CCAG010006324.1 coordinate 153,635, forward strand.
GCATTTCCGCATGGTCAAAATTTCACTGTGTCGTTCATCTGTGCAGAATGCTGCTGAGAGCTCTGGATTCAGTGCAATTACACGATCGAAAAAAGCTAGGAAAATGTGAAGGCGTTGCTTGAATGGTGCGGTATGCCGAATCTTGGATCTATCACCATCAATCGCACAAGTCATTTGTACAAAATAAGGCTGTAGCTAATTTTACTTTTGTAGTCAACTAGAGGTTAGTGGAAATAAATTTTGTCAAACATTCAGTTGTGCCGATATTCATGTCATCATGACTCAAACAGATGTCTATTTAAGCCAGGCTGGATCATCTGAGGCAAGCTTTGCCCCAATAATTCTTCGAATAATTATCATCAAATCGTGATGTGCCGGAGGATCACAATTTTGTCGTGGAGATGTCACAAACCACGCACTACAATACAATAGTTACTTGTGTAACATAAAAAAGTTAATTTCGGCTTTCAAGGGCCTTAAGCGAGCTTTCGTTACCTTTTCCTACGTTTAGACGCCAGCACTTTTCTTTATTTTCCTAATAACAACTTTAAGGTGAATTCAAAGTCTACACATTCAAAGTTTACACATTCAATTCAATTATGTTACCAAGGATGATTACAAAGGAATCCTCAAAGGATTATGTCTCGCCTCTAAGAAAGCTATTCTTACCGTCGAAGTACGAAGGAAACATTCACGAACTTTGTATAGCATTTAAGGAAATTGTACTTTTATCGTGTAGATAAAATAGCATCTTTGTATCTGTGTGGTGCGTTCCTGGGAATGAATGCCCTCAACCTACATCTATTACTCTATTTCTAAATTATGTACGTATTTGCGGTCAGGTACGTATATACTTATATGTAAACACGTAAGTAAATTCATCGAAAACCCAAAATTTAGATTTAAACGTGTAACGCATAATAATTGCAAGCCATCATGGCATGCTGCATACAATCCTATTCAATTCAATCACTTGAACAGCAACATTAATCTCTTACAAACATCTCATGCTTCTATGTAGCACCGGCAACAGCAACGGCAACAACTAGGCCAATACGAACACGTTTCTATCTGTTACATATAATATATATTTCTCGGGTAGAACGTATTCTAAGAACGAAAATTACGTGGGTAATGTGTAAACGTCTTTCACATATCTATAGAAAATACGAATCGCATTTATAGAACTTTTCCTGCTAATTTCAAGCAACGTTTATCACTAAATTTATATTCAGTTAACCGAGTACAATGTTGAATGTTTTTGTTATTATCATCAATGGCTTGCAATGACATACACTGCTCGCTTTATTTTCCTTTAAAAAATATTCAAGCGTTTGTTTTAAAAACATTCTCCTATATATGCAAACTTGTATACCAGCGCGTCAGAAAATTCAATTTGAAATTAGTTGGTTTCGTTACTAATATGGCACAGCCCTTGTATATATATGTATATATACCTATATGGGATGCTATTTTACTTTGTCAGACAATATTTTATGTACGTGACTTCGTTGTGGCACTTGAACTACACGTACAAATGATTTTATTATCGTTTGTGTAACAGTTAGATATCAGATTATACTTTAGGTTAATATACTGCTGGTTTGCCTTAAAAGAATATATCGAGTCACATGTGCGTGGGGCTGTATGTGTGTGTGTGTATGTGTGTGTGTGGTTGGTTTTCTCCTTCGCCACAAATCAATAGTTATTGTTTTGTTTCCTGTTTTTATGGCGGTTACGGATTCCATAAGAAAATAAAGATACATTTTTTTTTTCATTTCTGTTTTTTTTTTACCATAAAAATTGAGCCTACGATAGCATCAGGATGTGCTTCTGTCTCAATTGCAGCAGCTACCCAATGATGAGGTTTTCTTCCTTTTCTCATTTTTTCTTCAATCTTTATTTATAACTTTATCTTCACTCTTTAATGCTTTGAAGAGGTTACTAAACTACGGCTGCATGTTCGATATTAATAAAATTTTTTCTTTGAAATTTTAATGAATGTTTTTATAACCACTACTGTAAGAGGGGGGCATACACATTTTGTTTTTTTCCATAATGTATTTAACATCCAATAGGATGGTTTAGACATCCTACTAAGTATATATATTCTTGATCGGCGTGAAATTCGGAGTTGATTTAGCCATGTCTGTCCGTCTGTATGTCTGTGTAGTGTGCGTTGTTGGCACTCTCCTGGTCACAAAAATTAAGATAGCGACTTCAAATTTAGTAGAAACATTGTAAGGTTCTACATGCAGCTTCGTACTGAGAATGGGTTAAATTGGTCAAAGCAGAACCGCGTGGTGGAGCGTAAACTGAA